>LJZU01000180.1:0-70380 GCA_001513805.1 Davidsoniella virescens
GTTGGCTTTGTACTTGTATATGCTCGGACTCGAAAATGGTATTAGCTAAAGAACCCTGGTTTGATAGACTATATAGATCCAAGAGGATAAATAGAACAACAACAACAACAACAACAATCATCATCATCATCAAAGGCAAGATGGCCGAGCGGTCTAAGGCGCTGTGTTCAGGTTTCTCTTCTTCTAGACAATCTTCGCAGTGGAGCAATCCGCGCGAGTTCGAATCTCGTTCTTGTCAACATTAACTTTTGTATCAGGTAGTTCATATTTCTGTTTCTGTCCGTTCTTCATTTTTTTTTTGTCTTGGCTTTTTACGATCCCACTTAGTGAATGGTGAAATCGTTCTGGTTATCTTAATGGAACTCGGCAATGCAGGAAGTATTTTATAGTATAAAGACGTCATACAAAATATTGAAATGTTTGCGTTATTTGATAGAGATAACTAAGGTGAATGAATAATGGTATGCTGGGGAATATCAAACGTTATCGTTGTGATGAGATGATGTTTGATGTATTCCTCAATACTCGTCTTGTGAAAGGGTTTGCATACAATGCCCTCATTGTTGTCTCATAACCCTAGGATATTCTGTCACTTCTTTTTGACAGCGGGATTGTCATTTCCCCGGTATTTTGACCATGGTTTTACATAATGAACCTTTGCGACTTTCAATTCTTCATTCTGTGGTGCGATCGCGCCATCGATAATTGCGAAGCTCGGGGCAAGCCATTCTTGGTTTGGTCTTGACTAATAAGGGCTAGCATAGAAACTTGTGTCCATAAAGAGGGCCGAAATGGAGTGACGGACGTGTGCTAGTTTCTAAGTCTAGCTACTAAGGCCAGTCAGCATATCATGCACGTTTAATGATGGCTGCAGGGGCTGTGTCCCTTTTTTGTGTGCAGAGGCCGTTATAGAGCCTGTCAGTACGCAGTGCGTACTACAATTGCTACTAAATATGTTGTTTCGACGCAATATAACAGTGTGGGGGAGATTTGTAAACAGAGAAAGAAAAGCAGGGAAGAACGGAGAATGATCAAGACAGACTAAAAAGTAAAGAGGAAGAGTTAACAGAAAAGATAGGGATCGCTCTACGCGAGTTTCCATGCAAATGCCATGTGGACGAGAAAGTTCGTGAGATCGAGGGACTTGTGCACGATCGTGAAAGCGTGACTGAGGTGATGTATTGAATGACTGATATTGTAAGGGCGGTGGACAGATGAACGAACGCCTAATGGGGAGCGAGGACATTGCCGAGCAGAGCGGACAGACCGTTTTATGTGTTGCATAGCGATCATAGATACATGATAAATCGGGTGAATTGCAGTGCGTTGTGTGGCTCGTATAGAGACAGACACGATTGTTTGACTTCTATGGTATCTTTTTGTTTAAATTTTCAAGAGTAATTGATTCTCACGATAGTTATACGTTGACATAGGCCGTTAGTGCTGTGCCAATAGACACCACAAGACTCGTAGCTTTCGATAGACTGAAATAGTGAAGCTAGACTATATAGCAACAACCCGGACTGTGATTCTTGATTATCGATCATCTACTATCAGCAATTATCAGCAACTATTGAAAGCACGGCCGAAGCTGCCAATTGTAGGTCAGTCCGAGTGGGAGTGGGACCTGTCCAACCAATCCAATAAAATCCAATGCGACAACGCTGGGAAGTCCGCAATCCTTCAGTCGTCAGCGAGCCCTAGAAATTGCGATAAGGCTCTGAAGTACAAGGGAGGCTTGCCAGAGATTCCAGAAAAATATAGCGGACTTGTGTATTGGCTCTATTCTTTTCTATGCTTTCCCAGTTAGGCCTATCAGCGACGACAGGGCTAGCATCTGTAACGAGAGAAGCAACGCCCGAAGAGGAAAAGAACAAGAAAAAAAAAGCTTGGGCTGCGGGTCTATTGGCGCAATCCGGCCCATTAAGCATGTGTTCGTGTTTGAGTGGCAACTACCAGCACTGACTGAGTCGTACATAGGCTTTCACGATTTTATTTAAAAACTTCACGGGCGGCTACTTCTTTCGTTCTTGTCGTGACTTCTCTTTTGCTCTCCAAGGTTTGTTTCCGAGCCCTCATCTCTGTATCGATTTTGCAATATACAGACGATCCACGTGCAGCAGTCCTTCTTGTCTTGCTTGCCGACCATTGGGACACCTGCTTCTCCATCTCTTCATTCTCTCTTTCTTCTTTCTTTTTCTTCAGAAGTCGTGACTGGGCAGACTCACCGACATTATGGCTCCTTACCACTCAGATAACAGCGGCGGCTTTAGCCCCGATGTTGAAAGCGCCAGCATCAGCAAGAATAGCCCCATTGGCGCCAACAATTTGGGTCTTGATGTGGCCGAGGACCACATAGGTGATATCGTCACCGCTCTAGAGAACCGCAGCTTGAAGCGCGGCCTAGACCAGCGCCATCTGTCTATGTTGGGTATTGCCGGCGCTATCGGCACGGGTCTCTTCTTGGGTCTTGGCAGCTCCATCCAGACTGCCGGCCCGCTAGGCTCACTTCTAGGCTACTCCATCATTGGTCTCGTGGTCTGCTCAGTGCAGTTTGCCATGGGTGAAGTCACGGCACTGCTTCCCATCACGGGTTCATTCGTGCGCCACGCTGAGTTCCTGGTAGATCCAGCAATGGGCTTCGCTGTTGGTTGGATTTTGGTTTACGGCAACATTCTCTCTATTCCATCGGAGATCACTGCCATCTGTGTGCTATTTCAGTACTGGACTGACATCTCGCCCGCCATCTTCATTATCATATTCATTTTCTTAACCGTGGTCGTCGGTATTTCTATGGTGCGAGTGTTTGGAGAGGTCGAGTTTGGCTTTGCTATTCTCAAGATTACCCTGGTTGTCTTCCTCATTATCCTGGGTCTGGTCATCGATCTTGGTGGTGTTCCCGGTACTCCTCGTATTGGCTTCCGCTACTGGAGTGACCCCGGCCCGTTCGTCGAGTACATCGCCTCCGGAAACTGGGGCAAGTTTCTTGGTTTCTGGAGTGTCATGAGCGGCGCCATCTACTCGTTTGCCGGTGTCGAGTCTCTTGCCATTGCTGCTGCCGAAACTAAGAACCCGCGCCGTGCTATCCCTCGTGCCTGCAAGAACGTCTTCATCCGTATTGTTCTATTCTATATTCTGGCTGTTCTTGTTGTCGGTATGCTGGTGGCTAGTAATGACAAACGTTTGAACGACTCCTCTGGTACTGCTGCCCAGAGTCCCTTTGTCATAGCTGCCTCTTCTGCTGGTCTTCCTGCTGTCCCTAGCATTGTCAACGCCATCGTCATCACCTCGGCCTGGTCTTCATCTAACCAAGCTCTTTTGACCGGTACTCGTGTTCTGTTCTCGCTCGCGCTTAAGGGTCAGGCCCCCAAGATCTTTCTTCGTACCAACAACTGGGGTGTTCCGTACATGTGCGTCGGTGTTTTCACTGCCTTTATGTTCCTCAGCTTCATGACGTTGTCTAACAGTGCCTTGACCGTCTTCTGGTGGTTTGTCGATCTTTGCTCCGCTGGTGTTCTGGTTTCGTGGTCAACCATTCTCTTCAACCATATTCGTCTAAGACAGGCTATGTCCATCCAGAACGTGGCTCTTGATAGACTACCCTGGTACAACACTTGGACTTATGTCTCGTCTATCGCCGGTCTAGTCATGTGTCAAGTCATTCTCTGGACTGGTGGCTTTGCTGTCTTCACTGCCGGTAACTGGGATCCCAGCAGCTTTGTTTCATCATACCTGTAAGTTACACTGCAGACCTGACCTTCATTTGTCAACACGAACAAATACTAACATAGATCTAGTGTCATTCCTATCTTCCTTACTCTCTACTTTGGTTGGAAGTTCTACTACAAGACCTCCATCATCGATCTTGCAAATGTCCCTCTTCACCAGATTCTTGATCATGTTGATAGAACTCCAGAAGCACCCGAACTCCCTGAATCTGGCCCTATCAAGCTAGTCAGCTGGATTTGGAACTAAAGACTTCCGTTCGGTTAATGATAATGCAGGACGGGTTGCTTTTAACAAGCCGCTCTATGTGCAAAGGTTTTTTTTTTTTTTTTCGTTCTAGCCCTATTCAACTAAAGATCTATCGTTATGATAGAATTAATGATACCACTTTGCTTTTTTTTTCGTTTCAATGCCATCATCACATCACACATAGCAATATATGCATTATTCAAAAACCTTCTTCATGAATCTATTCCAATATGTCCTAAACTCGCCATCTACATCGAATTCGTGCCAAAAAAAGATTACAAAAAGCAAACTCCGCGGTACTCCGGAACTTATCACATTCAAGTGACCACGATGGGATTCGAACCCACAATCTTTTGATTCGTAGTCAAACGCCTTGCCATTGGGCCACGCGGCCGTTAGTTGTGTGATTCTTAAATATTTCAGCAATGACGGTGTTGATGAACGATAACGAGAATTTGCGGATTTCCATGACTACGCAATAAATGGTAACGCAGTGATACCCGAGATGTACGACTAGTGATCACCAAAAGGAAATGGGATACTGGTGAACATGTAGAGCTTTTATTTAGGCCATTTAGTTGGAGATTTACGTTTAAGCTTGTTAAGAACACTAGCTATCTTGATATTTGATCTCGCAAGACATTACTTCATATGTACTAAAGTTATCAAAACAGGGGTAAAGATGGACGAAGAGGGTTCGTATACGAAAGTAATTCACCAATGGCCGAAAGTTATTCCGAAGATGGCAATAGCGGATAGCTTCCATCCGGAACGTATCATCGTATCACTACGAGATAACGGTGGTGACATGTACATAATGGTTGATACACAAATGAGCAACGGCACGTTCAATTACATCGTGCATGTAGTGTGCTCGCTCAATTCTACTTTTTTGACCCTAGTTTACCAAGGTATAGTCACATGACTGAAATTCGAGATAGCTCGCTTCTGCATGCATGTACATAGCAATATCCCCCTCCAGCCCAATGTTGGCCTAAAAGTCCACTGTCACCGTTGACAAGTTGATAATTCCGAAAGAGGAAGCCTGCATAGAACAATAAAATGCAACACATGTCACAAACCGTTTTCTTAGCTCCACTGATCAATCTGCCTAGGATGAAACAAAGGTTCAAGAATTTCAAGATTCAGACTTTTATGACGGACAGAGCCAACTACGGCTGTTTCATCTCGGCAACTCAGCCAATAGTGAAAGGATACTTGCTTCACGCCTAGGCAACAGGAATGGTATGTTATATCTTTATAGTCATTGTTGCTCTCCGTTGCATGGGCTGCCTTACGGCCGTTGTTCGAAGATAGCCCATTCCCAATCCCATTATTCCAGGTTGGCTGTGAGGTAATGCAAAAGTTTATAGATATCTAACGAGTAAAACATCACGATACATCTCTATGTATACATCCAAGATAATGTCGGGGACGTGGGATAAATGGGCGAAAAAATGATACATGTGGGCCGGCATGTGGCCACATAAATGGGCTATTAGTGTTATTACACCGCCGCCTATTTTGTCCCGAAGATTCGGTAACGGGCCCCCTGAATAGGCCGCTTGACAGTCAACGTATGCGGCCCCAACAACGGACCTTACGGAGCCCTCTGCTGAGGCATTATCCAGACCGCACTCACTCCGGCTACTAATCTGGCTTTTTGCATGCTATTCCAAGTGATTACCATCGTCGTTTATAGGCCTAGTATCGTGCCTTGCGAGAAAATATGCTGCTCAAAGACCGTTTCAAGTGACCAACCTGACATGCATGACTCCGAAAGGGGGTGAACTCCTCATGATATCATTTATATGTTCAATATATGTACAACCTCAAGGTACTTGAAATAAAATTGTGAGGTACTTGACTGAAAAGTATCGTTATATGTAAGGAAGATCAAATCGTCTCCATGGTAACGAATTTATCAAAGATATATCGCCATTGAGTAGATAGTCTTGAGCAGAGAGGATTTGTGTTAGATATAATTATTGAATATTATAGATGTAATTATATAAATGTAAGATTTGACCGAATAGAGGTCATCTCAAATATTTGAATACGTAGTTATACTAATCACTCAATCAACCAAACGATCTTCTGTGGTACGTAATCACATATGTATGTATGTACAGTAAGATAGCAAAGTTTTGGTCTTAGCTACACATTCTTTACATACTAAGGTTGAATTTAAGAAGGAAAAAAAAATATGAGCACGCTTGATTTGAATATCCTTGATTACATTTTTTATCTCCTTTCAGAGTTGATATCAAGATGTAAAGAATAGAGTACAGTTAGAAGGGGTACGTAGACCTTCGCTATCCCACTATACATGCATTCCATAACTAACCCTAGCATTAACACACTTAAACATACGATGTGGGTCACTTGCGGGTATATTAGCAATTGATAACGTATAATTTTACTTATTTCTACTTTTTTTTCTAGAACAAACTTACTCGAAACAAATGCCATCTGAAGTCGACGAGTAGGATTCATTCTGAAGATGGCCGTGTAATTGGCCATCAATAAGAGGTCTCCTGGCCATAAGTGGATGGCAAGAGGCCGTGACTAGCGACCCCATGCATGGAAGAACGCCAGTCTCATAGTTAGGCGGACAACACCTCACACATCGACTACATGTAGTTGTTCAGTATGAACGCTTTCTGATATATCATTGATATACTATTGATATATCATTGAACTAACACCGTCGAACGCGCCGCGGTGATAATATCGTGTAGCCCGAATGCATAGGGGTATGCATAAGACAGTTCCATCCTTTACGGTGGTCATACCACACTAAAGAATGGCAATGTATAGCTAGCCTATGAAATACAAGAAAAGCCACTTGGCTCTAGACACGCCTTACCGGAGGACTATCTTGTGATGGGTTTCCTCAAAAGACAGCCTCGGGCATGTCTGTATCAGCCTTCCAGGAACGAAACATGCAGGAACGAATAGTAACATGATGAACGTCGAAATGTTGAGGCGGCTCTTGGCTACCCAATAGTATAGCCAAGTTAGAGGTGTGCAATTTGGATCGATATGCTCTGTCCTGAGACTTATATCTGATATCGAGGACAAGAAACTTGGTGGATAGATGATCAAACCATGTTGCCATGGCGATTGTCTATGAACTAAGAAAGTGATAAGATAGCTTTATATCAAGGATAAAGAGTGTATTGAGGTCAAGAACCAGATTTATCTTGTTGGTACCCTTTAGTGAATATTCATATCCAATACTTAGTTGTAGTTACCTGTAAATGGAAGACAATGAACAAAGCTACACCGAGACCCACTGGAACGTCGGGAAGTTAAGAGGACAATGCGTTGGTATAGACGCCACAAAGCGAGCGCCACAAAGCGAGCGCCACATCGTCACCACAGACCCTTCTCACTTGAGCAGTTTGTGGTTACAATAACATGGAGCTCTAACTTTTGCGGCCGAGCGCCAAGGTTTCCTGGAGAAGAAGCCAAAGTTGCAACACGCGATTATCGAGACAGATTTGTCTTGTCTTTCATTCTCCAGAGAGAGATCTCTTGAAAACCACACGGGAACTCCGAACAAGTATACAGTAGCGGCCCTGAAACTTATACATCTTCATCTTCTAAATCGCCTAAAGTCTTTTGCTCCTACTAGCCTGTGGATGCCCTATTTAGGCCTTTTGGGCTCTGCTACCTACTTAGAGAGACAACCTTCGTGATAGTGGCCCTAAAAGTCACATCCCTGCTTCTATAGGTGTTGTTTCGGCTTGGCTTATTTGTTGCCTGCCACTGTCAGACCACGTCTTCAAGAGCTTCTTATTATCATCTCATCCGCAACTTCTCAAATCCACAGCACCAGATCCGATGATTCATTTGCGACCAGATATACTGTGCCCGCTGTTACCCCCGTATTCAGCTCACCATCCTATACCAACGCTGCTGGCAGCTTTGTAGAAGCGAGAAGATTTTCTATCGAAGAACAAGATACCAGAAAGGATATAACCTCAAAGGCCGTCACTATGAAGACGCCTAATGTGAACGTCGCTGCAGCCTTTGGTTTGCTGGCATGGCCATCGCTTGCTGCATGCATGAAACAAAATATGATGAATGATCTACGGAAAACTAGTACAGATATGTTTTACCATGGCTATCTAAACTATATGGAACATGCATTTCCCGAAGACGAGGTGAGTTGCAGTAACAACTATAAGTAGCCATGTGTGTATAACTAACTAACCTGTGTAGCTGCGACCTATCACGTGCAAGCCTTTGACTCGGAATCAATCAGAGCCCTGGAATTTCGGTTTGAATGATGTTCTCGGAAACTATTCTTTGACATTGATCGATAGTCTCTCAACATTAGCTATATTTGCTAGCTCTCCAGAAGATGGCTCGCGAGCATCTGGATCATTTGCATTGAAGCATTTTCATCAGGGAATCGCAGAGCTAGTAAAGCAATATGGCGACGGACGTGACGGACCTTCTGGCCAAGGCCTGAGATCTCGAGGATTTGATCTTGACAGTAAAGTCCAGGTGTTTGAGACTGTCATCAGAGGAGTTGGGGGTTTATTGAGTGCTCATCTGTTTGCTATCGGCGAGCTGCCTATCAAGGGTTATGAGCCGTTTGCCACTGGAGAATGGGAGACAGATGATCCCTTTATCGTGACTCCGCTTCGTTGGACAGAAGGGTTTGTCTATGATGGCCAGCTACTCCGACTGGCTTATGACCTTGCTGAGAGACTGTTGCCAGCCTTCTACACGGGGTCTGGTATCCCATATCCGCGAGTCAATTTGCGTACCGGCATACCTTTCTATCCAAACTCTCCACTGCATAAGTTGATGGGAGTACAGGAACCAGCCAATACCGATAACCGCGAAATCACAGAAACATGTAGTGCCGGCGCGGCTAGCCTTGTACTAGAGTTTACGACTCTAAGTCGCTTGACAGGTGACCCGCGGTTCGAACAGGTGGCCAAACGTGCGTTCTGGGCCATCTGGGACCGGAGAAGTGCCATCGAATTGATTGGCAACGGAATTGACTCAGAGCATGGCCGTTGGCTCGGCCAAATGGCAGGCATCGGAGCTGGAGTTGATAGTTTTTTCGAGTACGCCCTGAAAACATATATTCTACTTTCAGGCCAAGATGTGCCCGAGTTCCGCTTGTCCAAGCCCCCGAAAACACGGACGAATGACAGCCGAATCTGGCTTGATCCCAACGAACTACACGTCCTTGAGCCGTTGACTTTCGAGCAAAATAGCGCGGAAGGCTTCTTGGAAGTATGGCATCGAGCACATGCCGCAGTCAAACGTCATCTTTATGACAACTACCAACATCCTGGTCGTGATTTTCACCACCCTAGCTACATCAACGCTAATCTAGAGACAGGTGCCCTGGCAGCCTACTGGATCGATAGCCTTGGTGCATTCTACCCCGGACTTCTAGTCATGGCCGGTGAGCTAGAAGAAGCTGTAGCCTCGAACCTCTTGTATACTGCACTATGGTCACGGTTCTCGGCGTTACCAGAGCGGTGGTCACTGCGCGATGGTAATGTGGAGTATAATATTGGTTGGTGGCCTGGACGTCCAGAGCTTATCGAATCCAACTATCATATCTACAGGGCGACCAAAGATCCTTGGTATCTCCGGGTTGGCGAAATGGTTATCAAGGACATCGTTAAGAACTGTTGGACAGCCTGTGGCTGGGCGGGCCTCAAAGACGTGCGGACACTGGAGAAATCAGACCGCATGGAGAGTTTCTTCCTTGGTGAGACGACAAAATATCTGTATCTACTATTCGACAATGACCATCCGCTCAACTCGTTAGATGCGGCATATGTATTTACGACAGAAGGCCATCCTCTGGTGCTTCCAAAGAAGCGGAAACGCCGTTCTAGGCCAACTGCCACTCAACAATCCACGCCAAGACAAACAAAATCGTACTCTTACTTTGGCGAAGCAGAGACAAATCAGTGCCCAGTATCGCCGCAGGCTGAATTTCTAGCAGGATCCGCGACAATTGAGCGTGGTGATATCTTCCACGCCGCATCTCAAGCTGGAATTGAACATACTAAGGTTCAATCAGGGAGATATGTGTACATAAGAGACTCGGCAGGACGCTCACAACCTGTCCCCCCAAAGGCATCAGAGCAGTTTCCATGGACATTGCCAGCTGAAATGTTCCCATCAAACGGCACATCTACTCGGCTATCAGATTGGCGCATGACGACACTGGAGTTTCCATCTAATAAGGAAGGTAGTGCTCTTGATGAATTATTTCCGACAGTTAATGTTGAGCGCATTCCGGGATCGGGCATCCGCGTACATACTACAGATAAGCTGAAGCTACAACTCTCCTACGAGCTAGAGACGGAGATATACGATGCCGGATGGCGTGTCATGGCAGTGAACGGACTGCCGCTTGGCCGTGACGAGACTGCACAGCTTCTTCTTCACCAGATTGTCGATTACACGGTGCCTCTGTTCAATGTTGTCCGTGATGCTAAGCTCATGGACCTGAAGCTTCATTTCGAACGAGAAGTCGAAGCTGGGAGTGGAGCACGTGCCATCGTTTCAGCATACCGCGCCGCCGTCAAAAACTTCAAAAGCCAGCTCACATCGGTTCTGCAGACTACACCATCTGATGCTGCATCTAGCGATCTGCCGCGACGTTGGGTTGAGACTTTGGAAGCATCGACATCATCTGGCCCCGGCTCAGGGATCAAATCACTCTTAACGGCGAAGAAGCTACCCGTCATGGACACGGTGTATATGGGCGGGTTTGGTTGTGCGGGCTTGCTTCCTGAGTCTGCGCCGGCGGAACACAATGTCATTGTCTTTCGGCGTGGTGGATGTACATTTGCACAGAAGCTGTCGAATATCCCGTCGTACACGCGAGGACCCGAAGCACTCAAACTTGTGGTGATCGTGGACGAGACAGACGAGGAAGAAGCTATTCGCCCGACTATATATGAGGCTCAGACGTTGCCAGATGGCAGCAAGAGGCCGTGGCAAATCCCCATGCTATTGGTGAAGGCAGCATCGGGTGAGAATCTATATGACAAGTTCCGGGGTGCATGGAGAATTACGCTCGCGAAGAGATATTATGTAGAGTCTCGAGGGTTGCGTATTCGAAATTTGTTTGTTGTTCAGTAAAATAGCGGCAACACAGTACTTTACTTTGGTTTCTAGTATATGACTATTACAGTAAACATATATTGAATGTTTCGAATTCTTGATGAGTATGTATAACACTATGCACTATGTGATAATCAGGAGAGTGAAAAAAATGAACATATCATGGATATCCTTATTTCTACAGTAGAAACTGAGACCGGACGAGATATAGCAGATAACGTAATAGATATTAGGTTCTTTGCAGAACATGCCACTCTTAATATTTCCCTATCTGACTAGCAAAAGAAACCCGGATGTCGCGATCTAAATAAAACATATGCGTGGCAAAGCTCTAAAGGCTTTGGGAGATTAGGGCAAGAGACGAAGCGTCCTGTTACAAAACAAAAAAAAAAGGAGATATAAGCCCGAAATCCCCATCAGCCGTTGTTAAGAAATTAAGTATCGCAGCTGACGTCATACTTGATGGGCGTTCATAGTACGGGTTGGAATTTTTTTTTTCCATTTTCTCCTTTGCTTAGACCAGTCATTCCAAAGCAAGATGTATTTTTTGTATATTTTTGTGAGAGTGTTGAGTGTTCGGGGTTTTTTAAGCACCCTCAAGTAGGATAGAGACAGGAACATCGCCGAGCTTTTTGCGACCATCCAGACCGGGGATCTCTAGGATAAACAGGTAACCAATGATTTCACCACCGAGCTGGCGGACAAGATCAGCAGCAGCAGCAGCCGAACCACCTATAGAAGAAGCAGTATTAGTTAGTAAAGATAGCTCGTGGAAAGGCTGTATGCAAGTACTAGTCTAGCTTTGGGATACTTACCAGTGGCAATGATATCGTCGACGATCAGGACGCGCTGACCCTTCTGGACAGCATCCTCCTGCATCTGGAAGAAATCAGTGCCGTACTCCTTCTTGTAACTGGTAGTGACGCAAGGACCAGGCAGCTTTCCCTGCTTGCGAACGGGGGCGAAGGAGATGTTTTGGCGCAGAGCCATGCCGGGGCCGAAGAGGAAACCGCGGGCATCGAGACCGACGATGACATCAGGCTTCTTAGCGGCGCCAAAGATCTCGGCAACCTGTAGATCCAGGGCGGTGTTGAGGGTAGAGTGAGCTTCCGGGTTCAGGAATAGAGGCATGATGTCGACAAAGTCGATGCCGGGGATGGGGAAGTCGGCAAAGTGGCGAAGATTCTGCTTCAGCTTTAGCTGAGAGCTGGCGAGTTCGGTGGAACTGGCGGCGGCGACGGGCTGTCCTCGCGTGGCATCTTGGGAAGCGGTGGATGACATTGTAGAAAAAGAAAAGAAGAGGAGAAAAAAAAAAAAGAAAAGAAGAGAAGAAAAAAAAAAAGAAGGAAGAAGGGAAAGGGAAGAAGGTATAAGATAAGCCTCAAGGGGTCTGTTCGGTCCAGATATATAATTATGTATTTATATCAATCAACTGCGTGGGTTGCAGGTATAATGGGAGATGTACAGCAAACCTAGTTTGTAATTGTATGGCGGAGATACAAGGGAACGCTATGCACGACCTTTAGATTGGGTTTTTTTGCAGGTTTTGGAGAGAAGGAAACAAAAGAAGGTAAAAGTTGGACTTCAGTGCGAAGAAAAAATCTCACAAGTTAAGAAAAAAAAAAAGTAGTTTTTTTTTTCTTCTTAACGGGAACTAACTCAACAAGAGGAGAGGAATGAGAAAAGAGGAAACAAACAGCAAGAAAGCCCTTGTCGTGCAAAAAAAAAAGTAAGAGGGGTGCTGAAAGGGCTTGGATGGAGGGGTAGTTGCAGAACAGAAAATGCGGCAGAGTTGACAGAAATACAGCCGTAAAAGAGGGGCTTATTATCTTTTTTTAATTCTTCTTTTTTCTGTAGAAGGGTCTTTCTTTTTTAGCGTATCTAGGCTTTTCCTTTTCTGACACAGGTCACTCCGGTTCGTGTATTCTCTATTTCTTGGTCTCCGTCTTGGCCGACTAAGCAGAAAGTAGAAGAGTCAAAAACAAAAACGTGCACTTGAGCCGGTTAGGCAGAATTACTTATGATTTTGTTCGATTAGGAGCAAAAAGGAAGCCGCCGGCGTTTATCGTTGGAAAATGGGAGAACAAAAACCTATACTTAAAGTATAGTGGGTGGGCCTTCTGAACGATCTGCCATTTTCAGGGCACAGCATGGAAAAGAGAGGGGGAGGGCGTATTTTATGTGCACTTTGAAAAAAGAAAAAAAAAATTGTAGTGAAAATGCACGGCATGAACTTTTTTCAGAACTTTTAACCAGTTTAGGCGACATGGCCCTTCCTCGGCGATGTGTTTCTTCCTTCCCACGGATGGCCGGCCGGGATGAATTTTTCATATTTGTTCTGCAGCGGCAGAAAATCAGCACAAGCTAGCAATGAGATTTGGCATTTCCAGGGCCTGGAAGAAGCCTAGACTTGGGGACTTATCCTCTATGGCCACTGTTTCTCAGTAGACTCTATTGAACTGGCCATCTACGTACTACATATGTGCTCAGGCACTAAAAATAAGCCCCCTTCTGCCACCATGAACGCCTTTATCTTGTCCCGCCAAGCGACTTCTTTGCTTCCAGAACGTGCTTTGTTCTAATAAATAAGCTGGGCTAGGCCAGAAACTAAGATGAAAAGGCCTCTATTATACATGTTGTATCTGTAGTATATGAACGTGCGCATGCGTCTTCTGAGACGAAATCCACCGTGTCGCCATATATACAGATACAGATATCTGATATGGCTGAATAACACAATACTACTCCGATACGGAGTTGAGTAGGTCGGTAGACCGACCGACCACTGCTATACATGTCATTGTATAAATGAGACTATATCAGTCGGAAAAGTGTCCAAGATCTGTCTCAAGTTCCTGCGGCCATGTCGTGATATCCAACAGCATCCTCCAAACTCACTCGTTTGCTGCTGTGACTAACATCGTGGTGCCTCTCCAATCTTTCTAAAACTACATTGTAGATGAACATTGATATAAAAAAATGAGCTAAAATTATCCATCCGGGCCTTGGCTAAGATAGCAACCCGGCTTTTTTTTTTCGTCTCTGATTTGGTCACGCAACGCTTCACAACCACAGAGGACTTTGTATAATTGTGTATGTATCTGTATACATCTGTATGTCTAGGCCTGTGTCAGTGTTGCATGGTTCGTGGCTATCTAATTTCTATTTGTTCTAGGCACGATGTATTTACGCTTTATACCCACACCGAATCTTGGTATCTGGCATACGAGGTGACCTGTTGAATACTAAAGCGCATATCGGCGGTGAGCAAAGGTGCCTTCTTCTTAAGCCCACCGTGGCATTTGGCGACATCAAGTCTAAAGATAGACCGGTAGCTATCTATCTATATCCGGGACTTGCATGTTGCTAGTCTATCAATTCCGTTCTATTTGCCTATGGTCCGATTGCATTAGTCGCATATTAAGCTGACTTGCACATGTGACCGGGGACTCGTTCCTATTGTTATCTTGCCATTTCCATGGCGTTTTTGTATGTAGTTATGTTTATAGTAGTATTAAGTATAGCTAGGCAGAACTAAGTCCGTATACAAATATACAATAATTACCAGAGTAGCGGTGACTAGGCTAGTAGCCATATCTTGGATACATATAACTGTACTCTGTTCTGTCTAGTGCTAGTCAATTATGTATAAATCACCTATCTCTTCAATCCGTGCTTCCCGCTGTCTATCTCGCTTGTGAATTTCACATGCTGGTCGGACTTGGAAATTAAAAAAAGTAAAGTCAGGCTTTGACAAAAATCCTTCCTTTATAAGAGCTATTTCCCAAGAGCCCTCTGCTTACGTGTGGTGGCTCTTCTACTGCAATAAATATATATCACTATTTGGTACTACTGCTCGTACATATCTTGTACCATCAACAACAAGATAGGCAGGCATCAATGGCATTGAAGCAGGTGCAGAAACGAGTGTCTACCACGGATCCTACGGAACCATCATTTTATGCTGTAGACATGTTTGCCGCTAGACTAGTACAGCTGGGGCCTCGATTTGGGTTCTCCGATAGTTGTGACAAGTACAAATCTGTATGTATGTAGTTGCAAACTCAAACTGAGACTACCTATATATACATGTACATCTTTCTTTCTCTAACCGGGCCAATTATGGTCTTGGCAAACACAATCTCATAAATGCTGATATTCTCTATGCGGAACTGAGGCCGATTTACAGCTGTGCTTTATTTCCTTCTCATCTTTTCCTTTAAAATGAATGCCAAAGGTTTTCTACCCAATGTTTTTCTTCATGATCCTTGCTTCAGGATATCGATATCCTAGTGGGCCTAACTAGCACTCCCTTGCGACTTCTTTGCTGCAGAGAAGCAAGAAAAGAAGAACTGTAGAAAAAAAAGAACCGGGATTCCCCGCCGGTCAGTTGTCTGGCAGCATTGACAGCGGATTTACTTTCTTCCTAAGCTAAGTACTTGCTAACACGGTCACATATCTTCTATACATCACCTATAAGCATAGATATGTATAACAATATGTAGCTACACTGTCAACACTTCTACACCTATATACACAATGATACATGGGAAGAGGAAAGCTAAAACCTTTTAGCAAACAGTAAGCAGGCAAGATAAGATACCAGTTAATGATGTCCTGGGAGAAACTTTCCAGAAACGTGGGTGAGGAGGGGGCGTGACCGTATCAGCTCTACTACTATATTGACTAGTTATAGCCAAAACTTGGAAGAAGTCGTGGCCTATCGAAGTATACCTTATTGGTAAAGCTATCATAGCGGTAATTCACTCGTTGAAAGTAAAGCGCTCATATTTCATAATTCATTTGACTGTGGCTATTGATTCATCTTGTACTAGTTATATGCATATTTCTGTGTTTATATCGTATATATTCTAACAGGCTCTATCTTGCATTGCATTAGTCGCATATCAAGCTGACTTGCACATGCAAGCCCATGCTACGACCAATGGAGCCTAGTGTATCTGTATATGATAGACATGTAAGCCAATTCTCATCTCACAGACTACTTGGAGACCAGCTAGTGCCTATATGTATAAGCCACGAACTCATTATGATGTACAATGAGGCCTATACTACGTATTACTATTAGCATCAACGCACTGCCCACCACTATGAAAGTTCGTAGATTCTAGACCAGCGGCTGTGCTTAGCTAAGTCAAGAATTGTGTAAATATTTCATCAAAACTGAGCCTGCTACTTGCTATCATTGCATATATCCTGCCACAGATATATATCACTTACACGATAGCCTCGCTAACTAGCCGTGTTTCGGACATCTAGTACCATATTGCCAATGGAATCGTAGCAGTCATAATTTGTAGCTACACTTTACTAGTCTGCCTTCCTACAACCATCGCTCTTTATCTTTTTATTTTTATTTTTTTCAGGCGTATGCAGGCACGTCTTGCCCGTGCACTACGACGCTCTCCTGCAGCACGCTTTAGTTATCTTCTGGGCCATAAGTGACAATTCTTGGGGCCTATTGCCTGATGGAGGAGTTACTGGCGGTATTGATATACATACATATATACCTAATTATATGTGATTAACTTTCGCAGAAACTCAAGACATAGTGATACAATAAAATAGCGACAGTTTAGCGGTACTTACATAAGTTATGATAGCTCTTCTTAGCGGGCTTTCTATCTTCGTGCTAAACTGGTCCAGATAGCGCATACCGTTGGAGAAACCTTGAGGACAAAACAAGGCATTGTTGCAAAATTAGTCACTTTCTGTCATTCTGGCGTCTTATGTCCTCTTAAGCTAGCTTTAGGGTGGTGTGATGCGAGGGTTGTAATGATCAAATCCGCCCATGTCATTCACTTCTAACAAAGTACAATCAGTATGACTAGCAGATTGAGATTCTCTCGGCATAGATATCCGCAGTTCCTCCAAAGCTGCACGGCTCTCGCCAACTTGGTTGGGCAGCTTTTCTTTCGAATCTTTGCTTTTAGACTAGTCATCGGCTTACTGATAGTCTGATAGTGACCGACCAACCAACCACTAGGCTCATCCAAGAGCACAAACTCATTCACTAAGAATCAACCTTTACTCTTTCTTTGTTATCTATCTGCCGCGAAGAAAATCCCATGCAGCCGGTCAGCTATGAAAACTGGAATTCCAGACTTCTAGGCTCTTTTTCATCATCTATATATAGCCGCCCACCCATCACGCAATATAACAGAGGTAGTATCTCGCATTTTTTCAAAGCGCTATTTAGCCGATACCTTAGCTACCCAAAGCAAAATTCGACTCTCAGCAGATACTCTCAGAAGCAATGTATAACAAAAAAATACCCTTTTAGATAGCCACAAATGAACAGAAATAATTCCCGTGAATCGGTGATGGTGGTGTAAGAGATGGTCATTGATACCTTCCATAACAGGCAGAAACTGCTACCACTACTACACCATCAATCGCCAACAAATTCGTGGTCCGGAAAGTAATCACGGCTTGGAGTTTATCAACATATATGTTGGCTCTTCATTTCATTCTCGAATCCATTTTGTGCTTTCTCTTCTTGCCTTCTGTAAAAAAAAAGAGCTTCTTAGACGGGCTGACTTAGACGAATTGTAGCCTAGGCCTATCCTCCCCCCCTTGTTGTCTGTGAGCCCCCTCTTCGCTTCTCTTTAATTTCTTTGATATCTTTGGCCTCTTTGCTCAGTAAGCGACAATGACCAGTTTCCCCACGCATAGAATAACAGTTGAGTTGACAAGTCACAAGTTGCTCTTACGTTACCCCTCCATGTCCATTTGCGACCTCTACATGTCTATTTGCCTTATACCCACAGCTTCTCCAGAGGAATGTCAAGTGTTATATTTCTGCCCTGTGAATAATACCAGTAGTAGGGTTAAAATAGGCCACTGTTTGCCATTGCATAACCCCTCCATCTCCCCTATCTAGTACATTCGTATATATGTAGATAGTATCATGGAAAATTCACTAAAAACTACTAATCAGCTATGGTTGCAGATACAGCCTTCCCTCCCTTGCCTAGTTTCAGCCTCGGAAGCCCGCTCTGTGAACTGATTGACTGGGTCGCGAGTACCCGATATCTCCAGATGCATGATGGAAGTAGAACGTTGTATATCAACTAACATCTACCCTTGCTACGCCCGTTAGCCAAGTTAAGCTCCGCCAGGCTAAAATTGCGGGCAAATCTAGACTCGTGTCGGCCTTGTATAGGAACATGACTGGTCATTTCTTGTTACTCTTTTTGTTAGCCTATGTTGGCACTTCTCTGTATTCTATGCATCTTTACGGCCTTGCTGATGACTTCTACCAGTCCGGAATGGTATATTCACAGAATATAGTACTCAATTCACGTGAAATGAATATCCATAGGGAAGTGAAAGTTTCATTGCTACCTGGGTCACCATCTGAACGACGCCATGACATCCCTCCCCGACGTGAACAGCAAATCAAAGCTTTACACTTGAAAACTTGGAATCTCCAAAGCCAAGGTGATGAGCCGCATGTGAGCTCTGCATCGTATAGTTTGTTGTTGGTTTCACTGCGATCCGACATTCCAACCCGACACTACTACTAGCAAAGAAGCAGCGTACAATTTGATATCTGACATCCTGCTCTTTGTATACTTAGCCGGTCATTCAGAGAAACACAATCTGCGTCACAGACGATAGGATGAGACGTCTTTGGATATATTCAGTAAACAAGGAACAAATCTACTTATCCAGTTCAAGTGTGACCTCTACTGACCACCTACACCCAGAGGCCCACCCCCTTCACTTGGCGAGAATCTCTGATCCAATCATCTAGGTGCTTGGATTGGAATGTTAATACTCTGTCTTCAAGAGACGGCCAGCTCTTTCTTCAGTCTTTTTATCCCACTAGACCAGAGTAAATTGCAAGACTATAAGACTACAAACTTCATATCTTCGTCTTCATGCCGTCACATTGGCCCTGTATCCGATTTGTATCGTTTCTTTCCGACTTAGCCCTGTTTGCTTCAATGCCACTTTGACGAGTTAGAAGGAACTAAAAGTGCACCCGCTGTCTGCATTTCATCGTAGCCGTCAATTCACCTTGTTCGTACCTACATCAAGGCATACAGTGTGTATGGACATGGATGCTACTACTCTACCAGATACGGCTTCTTCCTGGATTCTGTGAACAGAGATGAAGGCTTCTTAATGGCGTAGATGTACGTATGCACTAACCCGCCTGATTTCCTTCCGGCCCCTCGTCCCGCTGCCTGTCCGGCTACAACCAGCGGCGTCGTTGTACCAGTGCACCAATGTATGTATCTCCATGCCTAGACCAAGCGATTTTTTGCCATTCTGCTTTCACGCAAATACGGATTTTCGTGCACTATAATATGCTTCCATTATTCTATCATGGCTATAGTGATACTTCCCTAAGCTCAAAGAGGGAACATGGAGCTCGTATAATCTATATCGTTATATAAACTAACCCTGACTAGTGTTCTCAATGTCCTCATTTGTCTTCTTAGGGTTCTGGGTCACTACTACACGACATTGTAACTCTAGGTTCATCATGCTGAGGATATATAGCCAATAGTCTCGTGTTCCCATCACCTCTGCCATTCAGGTGATCTTCGCCGCCATGTTTCAGGCATCAACATGCCTTTTGGTCCATCACATATTAAATGGATGAATTCACAGCATGATACGTTTCTATGTCTCGTAGACAACGGTGGCAATCAACATGCCGTTTTCTATTTATCCATCTACCTCTTAATACCTGCTATGAATAAAGAAAAAAGCAAACACGGCGTTCATTAGGCTTACTTGCTTGCACTTTAAAAGTGGCGTAGCAAACATATGAAATGATATGTTGCACTTGGACAAATAACATAAAGCACACCTGTCACGCACTCGTTTTATTGTCTATAATTGTCTATAACTGAAAGTCGGTAAGAGACAATAGTACAGGAGTTATCTTCAATGTGACACACTCACATGTCACGGTAGAACAGAACGGCATTCTGTCAAAGGTAGAGATATAGATATTATGTATATTGAATCGCAACGGGGGTATACTAACTAGAGGGGGGTATATAGACATAGAAAAACAAAATAGCAAACACAACTAACCACGACAATAAAGGTGACGCATGGTATGGTTGACGACCTTTACGAATAGTTTCGAAGTAACAAAGACCTGGTATGTGGCAAATTAATAGACAACTAGACACATATCAGCAGACTCATGATGATTTCTTGAACTGAAGGCGGATGATAGAGAACATCATGTTTTGCAGTACATGCAACGTCACTGCCGCACTAGTAGGCAAGAGCTCGGGCCAGACAACGAGGTCCATTTTGCCTTCTAAATCAACATCAACGCCATAGATATAGCGAATCAAGAGTCGCACAATCATCGCAGCAGCAAGCTCACAGGCCCACGTCACCAGCGAAGACCAGTACGTCAGCCTGAAAGTATACGGCTCATCTAAATCATCAAAGGCAAAATAAGGATAGAGGTCTTTGTTTGAGCCAAAGTGAAGAACTGCAACACTTCCGATGAAGGCAGCCATTGATGCGTTCTCGGCAATGAATCGAATGAAGACATTGCGGAGACAGAGCTTCTGGTAGCCAGCATAACTTTGTGTGCTGAGGCGAAGATAAACTAAGATACGGTAAAATGTTTGAGACATCGTTAACGGGACCAAGAAGATCAAGAAGCTACTAGAAAGAAGTTGAAGCCAAAGAAACTGAGTTGGCGATCTAAGGCGGGCATATAGAGCGCGGACATATGTCTGATATGTGATCATGTAGTAGCTAAAGTCGAGAGTTAGCAACGATTTGAGTCATATGATGATTGTCATGACTTACAGCTTAAAGGTCCAGCTTAGTGGATAACTTCCAACTCGTTCACCTTCGCGCACACCCAGAATCCAGCCCGTTAGCATATCCAATAGATGTACCGTGGCTACCCAGCTATAGACATAGATGATGGTTTCCCACGAACCATGTGGTAGAGTTCGTAGATAGATCTCGGCATATGCCTCTCCGATAAGATATGCTGACAGGCCAACTGTGAGGGCAAGGCAAAACCAGATAAAGCGCACAAAACTAGCCGGTAACCAGCTCCTTCTCATAGCTACAGCACCAGGTACTCGGCCTCGCTGGTTGCCTGAGCCTCTATTATTACCTTGCAATGTAGGGTTATCAAAGGAGTTAGGCTGTAGCATTCGCCGGCGCGTAGAAGCTGTAGCATGATGTGATATAGTATCTTGTTCTCCTGTCCACCATGAACTCGTGAAGATTCGTTGGGTCTCAGACAAAGACTTGCGCAGGCCAAGATGGCGCTCGTTGAAGGTCAATATCATAAAGGCGATCATGACAGGCATTGCCATGATAAAGAACGACCAACTGATCCAGGAAGTGTTATGTCTAGTGAGAAATTCTGTTTCGGGGCGGTAGTAGATAGGAATAGGTGCGGCGGTGCCAACGACCGCTATAAGACTCAGAGTGAGAGGAAACCCTAACCGTTTCGGCCACCAATTGAGGTTATAGATATTGAAAACCTTCGTGATCCACATCAACGCTACCAGATTGTAGGAGCCATAGAAGACTATGAGGAAGAACCAAAAGTTGACCTCTACTCGGGCGGCTCCATGACCGGGAAGCGCACCGAGTACGTGGTGATAGATGGCATGCGCCAGTGTAGTGGCCTCTTGCGACTCGTCGCCATCACCGTGATCCGAGTCTGGCAGATCGTACTGTGGAAATGGGATAGCACACCAGGTAATAGCCAGTAAGGCAGGTAGTAAGACTAAGACAAAGTACCTATTATACCATTTGTTGACTGCCCGCTTCACCGTGCTTTGGCGGGGTTGAACGTAGAGATTTACAGTTTTCCTATGCATGCGATGCGATATGCGCCCCAATCGCGACCAGGCCGACTTAACTAGATAGCGCACCCCTCCTCTATGCAAGCTCGAGTCGTTGAGAGAGTCGTCCTCGCTACTTGAGCCGTGCTCTTCCAAATCTTCGTTCTCCGACTCACTGCTGTCACTAGCCTCCAGATCGGGCACCATGATGGCGCCGTAGCCAGCATGGACACTGCCTCCAGAAGCAATCTGTTGCACGCCGCGTCTATTGATATTATCAAAGCCTCCATGAGGGCGCCGGTTGCCTGGGTGTTGATCTGACGCTAATAAGCCGATTTGAGCGCGGCGGAACGGTGGTTCTGGTGTACGGGGTGGAACGGCGCGGAATCGGCCGAGCAAAGGCGCGGCATCTGGTTGGAAACGGGCGGCCGAGTCGGTCCCTTGGGTGAACTGGAAGAACGACGGCATCACGGCGGCATCGCGACTGAACCGATGCTAGCAAAAGTAAAGATAACGTGAGAAAGAAGAGAAAGAGGGAAGAAAAGCAAAAGGTCAAAATAAGAAAAAAGGCCAAGCCTGTTCAGTGTTGCCTTAACAAAAAGTTTAACGAGCCAGAGGAAGAGGCAGGGAGGGTTACAAGGGCAAGGTTGAACGGTGCTTAAGCTTTATTGCTACCGTATTGCTACACTACTAGCCTATCGATTGATTGCGTTCATTAGCATGTGAGCCAGCATGTGAGAGGCCAGCATCAAAGTACTAGTACTAACCATACAGTGAAGCAGCACTGACTATACAGATACAATGCACGAAAGCAATGCTGGATATAGGATGAAGCGTAAGCTTGACGATCTTGGTAGCGGAAAGAAAACAAACAAGGCTTGCCGAGGAAATCATTAATCAGCACTAGGTATTGACTATGAATTGGATATATATGTATCTTATGCTCTGTTTTACCGTTTCAATGTAAGTATGGGCTACTCCTCATCCAATCAATATTGCAGTTCACTTTGGCTTTGTGACAATGAAAAGATCGATGCAGCGCTAGATTGGCTGCCAAAACCAGGCCTGTCGCATCCCTGTAGATAAGCAGCCACAGCAATACAAATATCTATACACACCAATAGTCAGTCATGCTACTCTACTACTTAGCTACAAAACGGCAGCACTAATGTGACAATGCAATGCTGTCAATGTGCATATGGCAGTCATGATCGCTGCGATGCACTGGCCGACAGCCAAAAAAAAATGGTTCAGCAAACGTCATCCTGTGTAGAGGAAGCTGATTCATCCTAACCACTCGCCGCCTGCAGCAACAGTACAGCTAGTATTAGCTAGTAATAGCGAGGTTCGAGATTCAAGGCCTAGGGGATCTGTAGCAGAGAAAGTCGGTCGTACGCACAGCAGGCGATACACGGGTCGTCGAGCTGTGAAGCTGTGATCTGAGATGTCGTCGTGAGCTGAAGCCACGGCTCCAAGCGATCGCCAACGCATGGCTTCAGCTGTCTGTATAGTGAATTTCAGTGAATTGCAGCAGAGTGGCCAATACCGGTCTCATCCTACCGCTGCATACTATGCATACAGCTATATGCACGCCATCAATGTTCAAGAAAGACTACACTCACATGCTAATCAACACACAAAACCACCTAGCTGCACACCCGCACTTGCGTATGATTTGTTTTATGCGTTCCGTGTGGCCTTGGCCTGGAATATCGTCTGCCGACCATGCTAAGGCTGGACACTTGCCGCAATCTCACGTTGCCCGCTAACCGAAACTCTTTGTTGAGCACATGATTCCACTGCATTCCGTAGCCTTCCTTCTCTTTACCCACCCAATTATCACCAGTCCAGGAAGGAGCAACTCTTCATGTCTACGTAAATGAGAGCAATCAACGCTGCATTTGAAGGCAACTCTTCGCAATCTCAAACCCTAACTGTGTCATATGTTGCTACAGGCCATTTCGATTGTTCAATCAGTGTGTCCAAATCGTGAAGCTATGCGCGACTCTCGCAGATTGCTTCTTGCTTTAATCTGATAAAAATCCCAGTTATCGGTTCAATCTACCTAAAATAACAAGCTTCCTTGCCCTTCAGTTGCTAGCCAGGCCAACCCAACCCCACCCCCGCCTTAACGGCTTGGTTTCTTAGGCTCAAACACTGGCCAACAAACCACAAAGTAGCTCCAGCCTGGCCACTGATTCGCCAATCTGTTGAGGCTCTGTAACATTTTACAGCCTATCTAATTGCTTATTCTTTCCACTACAGCGATCGCTAAGGTTGAAGCAGCATTGATCAACTTGGCGCATATCCTTCCCTGAGTTCTCATACCCAAACGGACTTTTGTCTTTGTATTTTTCAGCAGACTCTCTCTGTCCGTGCTACCACTCTAACATCACAGCCCTCTTGATCCCTGGTATCACCACCTACAGTGACTGTTTCATCTCCTTTTCTTTTCAATTCTTCCTGTCCTCAAGCCTAACATTGTCAACACTTCCGCCTCGCCCTATCCATTCACATTCAAAAATCGTGGTTCCAACAATGTCTGAAGCTCCTGTCCAGGAAATCACCTTCAAGGTCAAGGCATCGGGTGACCGCTTGCATACAATCATTATCCATGATAACGTCACTGTCAAGGACCTCAAGCAGAAGCTTTCTGGTGAGGATTTCGAAAACATACCCATTGAACGCCAGCGCCTAATCTACTCTGGCCGTGTCATGAAAAACGACGATACTCTTGCAATCTACAAAATCAAAAACAACAACACTATCCATCTCGTAAAGAGCGCCGCCAGCAATCCTACGCCTTCGACTACCGCCGCTGCAGTGCCTGCTGCTCCCGCCGTACCTACCAATATCGCCGCTGGTACCAATAACGACCCTTTGGCTGGCTTGACTGGTGCGCGTTACGCCGGCCATGTCCCACTACCAAGCCGCGATATGTTCGGCGCTGACGGTGGTGTAAGTTTCACTCTTAACCTCCCATTCTCTCCATCTAGCCATCTAGTACTATCGACCTCATTACTAATACTTGCCAAACACTGTAGATGGGTGCCCCTCCCTCCGAAGACGAGCTCGCCCGCATGCTGGATGACCCCTCTGTGCAACAAACCCTGAACGCCGCCCTCGACAACCCTCAGTTCATCGATCAAATGATTCGCATGAATCCCCAGCTTGCCAGCATCCCTAATATCCGCGAAATGTTTCGGTCGCCCGTAATGCGTCAAATGCTCATAAATCCCGACATGATGCGTATGAGTGCTCGTCTATCACGTTCTATGGGTGGTGGCCCGGGTGGTCTAGGCGGCACTGGTGCCAACTTTCCCGCTCCCGGGGTCACAGATAACAGCCAAGACTCAACTACCCCGTCGGCAGATAGCGCTGCGAATGCAGCCAACAATTTCAACAACTTAGCCAACTTCAACCCTGCCGCTTTCTTTGGTGGAGCCAATGCGGCAGATAACCCTTTCCTGGCTCTCTTCAACCCTCCCGGTGGTGCTGCCGCGACGGGATTAAGCCCTACGCCGGCCGCGACAGGTGGCGCTACCGGTGGAAACAACGGAAGTAATAATGCCGCTGGTGGTATGCCGAATCCTTTTAGTTTTCCTGGCATGTCTCCCTTCACTAGCCCTGAAGCCATTCAAGAGGTCATGTCCCTACTCGGAGGTCTGAATGGCGTTCTACCCGGTGCCTCGGCCCCTTCTGACAGCCGACCTCCGGAGGAACGTTACGCTGAGCAACTTAGACAATTGAATGATATGGGCTTCTTTGATTTCGATCGTAACATTGCTGCCCTACGAAGAAGCGGTGGTAGTGTACAGGGTGCTATAGAGTATCTTCTCGGCAGTATTTAGACGAGACAAAATATTAGTGTTTTTCTTGCCTTCTTAATTGCTTTCTCTAATGCCCACTACTTTTCTATTATGAGTCTTGATTCCCTCTACCTTTCTATATCTTCATTCATACAAATGTTTTTATGATGAATGAGAATCTCATAAATTATCACACCCACCGATGTCAAATTACTTGTTGTTCATAATCATGTATTCTATCTACCGTATATCATGTAGTTTATACGTGCATAAGATGTCTATTTTTACAGATACGGAGATATCTGAACCTTGTCCATTTGCTTCCGAACTTTCACACCGTAGGGTTACAAAATAACCCTGCTAAATGACCCACTATCATCATCAACCGCTATCTATACATGGTTTTAAACTACCTTCGTCTTTAGATTCATTCCACATTAGAACATATTCAAACTCATTTGATTTACTGATGATTGCCGCTTTCTAATATGACGATTCAAGGTATATTTTATGCACGCTTCTTGCGCGAGAAAGGTATTGTTGATCTCATGAAAATAGCCACTTATAATAAAATCATATCTACTATGTGCATACTAATGTATTGTTGCAAGGCCCGACAATCATGGCCCAAAGCCCCCCTGACTGTATGGGATCAAGCCAAAAGGGTCTCGTAGACTTCGACGTATTGCAAGAATACATAATTCCGCGCAAAGCATTCTGCAATAGATTTTTGACCGTACGCGATCCGGATCGAAAGTATGCCGTGCTCGGATTTCCAGTCCTGATTCCGCATTCCAAATATGTGCGCAATGAGTTCATCTTTAACTTTGGATTAATCGTCGATGCCGATACAGCGATCGAGCCGTATGCGCGCGTGGTTCGCCGGTTAGCTGTGACGTTTTCAGAGATGGAGAAACAGAATGAGTATCTCTCGGCTCAGGAGGACGCTGATGGGCTGATTGCAGTGCAGCCTTTGAGTGCAGCTGGGAGCATGCAAAATGGCCGACGGCCGATTGAGGCCTTGCTGGAAATCGTCAAGTCTGACCTGAACTATTATGGCGAATGCATGATTCCAGTCGGTAGGTCTTCGTTATTATGTGCTTATTGGCCAATTACTATGACGCTGACATATGCTATTCTAGATGAGGCAAACACTGTCAACATGAAGCTGTTCCCATCGCATCGGACACCTGTCATCGTCGAGGGATGGCATGTGCCCGTCGCCAAGGTGAAGTTCGAAGGGATCGTTGATTCAACGTGGGACCTAACGATGAAGAAAGTCATCGCTCATATCGACGGAGTATCGGATGTACGGCGAATCGCATGGCAGGCCGACGTGGCGTTGCCTTTAGCCAAGACCGCCTTACGCCATCTTCTTTACTACGACACCATCTTACTTCTTGACATGTTCTTCTTTTCATCTTGCTATGCGCCACAGCCTGATGGGTTACGCGACTTTGTGGCCAACGTGGACGGCATCATTGACGAATGTATCGCCTACGTATGCATCCACAACCCTCGTGCTAGCTTATCACAGTTCCAAATGATCCGGCTCATGACTACATTTACTTTTGGCCGTTCAGTGAGCGAATGGCTTTGGATGCATGCCGAGGCAGGCTTCGATGTCCTTTCCTTTATAGATGTGCGAAGACTCTGCCAGTTTGGCGCTATCAAAGGCATTCTTTACCGTGTGCATAAACATATAGTCTCTAGACAATATCTAGCACAACTTGCTACGGGACAGGCCAAACCACAAGAGGGAGGAGATCCTCTGCAAAAATACATGGATGGATGTAGTAACTTTGATCGTATCATCACAGAGCAGGATCTTACCGACAAAGATATCTTGAACAAGTTGCGAGAGTGGAAAGTGCCACATGGAGATATGACTTTACTATACTATTAAGCTACAAAACTATCTTACATATTAGGAATACAGGACTTGAATATGACATAAAGTGAATATAGCTATATCAATAGCTTCTACAACAAACCTTTTTCTTGATCATAACCTACTAGCGCCATTCTCAATCAACATCTCTGCAATATCATCACCATTCTGAGTGAGCTAACATAAGAGCGGTCCAGCCATCTTGAGTTCTGCCATGTATATTCACTCCTTGCTGGACCAACATTTTGGTAACCTTGCAATGACCTTCAGGGCTGGCCAACATAAGAGCGGTCCAACAGCTTGAAAACCCATGATCAATATCAACTCCTTTCCGAATCTAAAACCCAACAACATATATATGGCCTCCATGACAAGATAATCTAAGAGCATCCTGACCATCAAAAGTCTTGCTTGTAACTGATACCAGTAGCTTATCAACATCAAGATGACCCATAGAGCAAGCTGAAATAAATGCAGTGTAACCGTCAGGAGACTGGCAATCGACATCAGCCCCATGTTTGATTAATAGCTTAGCGACTTCAAGATGTCCCCCCCACGCAAGCCGACATAAGTGCAGTCTGACCTTGAGAAGTCTGCTGATTGATTTTTGGCTCTACCTTTCGCAATAGAAAGCTTTCAACGACATCAAAATGACCTCCAGAACAACAAGATGTAAGAGCAGTGCAACCATGGGAAGCCTCTTGATTGAGATCGATATTCTCAACTATAAGTCTGGCCCTCCATACTGCCTTGTCGGGAATGCTACAGAAATGACTATACCAACTGTCTCTGAAATGTTTAAAATATGTTGGAGCAGAAGTGCCATGATTTTGACCTTCTATAGTATTTGTAGTATTCTGAAGAAGCCTGCCCTTCTGGTATAGATTGGTATCTGTAGCAGACATTGAAAAGGATTTATTCCATCTTGTCTGGAACATAGGAGAGATGTTGATCGTGTAGTGTAGTTGAAGTCTCCAGTAAGAATTCCTTGGCTGTTTGATGTATCAAATACACAGTACAATCCCCGACTGCAACAAAGAGGCCACATAAGTCTTGAAGCTTCTTCTCAATTGAACAAGAGTTATAAGTGACATTTTGAATCAAAGTGGGATCTTGCTGCTTCAAAATCCAAAGCGACTCCCATCTCTGGGATTGATAGTGGTCGTCATGCACTTACAATGATTTTGAAGGATAAGGATGGCCTCTTCTATGTAGGTAGGTTTGATTCATCATAGTATCTTTTTTGTATCATGTTGGAAGAATTTTCTAGTATTCAGCTATAGTGAGCAATGCTTGTGTTGCTATGCTACATGATATCTAGTGATACTTACATCTTGATATCGTGATTTCCTAGCCTATATCTAGTAAATTTCAGGTTATATTTGATCGTAGCGACACTATCACACGTAGAGTGATTTCTGACACCATCATGTGATCTAGTTATACATATCAAAGATTGGTTGACCAATGGACGCTTCGCCTTCGATACAATGGTGATGATAATTAATAATACAATAGAAAATACAAAGTAAAAACTTCTTTCATGACACAAGTGTCCTTGAAAAGTTCTGCACAACCTTATTCGTAATTGTAATTCTTCCTGTTTTTCGAGCGCTGCTTAGCCTTGCTCTGTTTCACCCATCGGTCCTCGCCATTCTCAGGTGGAAATTCGATGTTATTGTTATTCTTCACCTTGACTGTCTCGTTGATGCTGGTAGAGCCACGGGAATTCAAGTCATCGACCAGAAGTTTCCGTAGATCGGTGTTGCTTAGTGTGACGCCACTCTTCTCTCCATCCTCGCGAATTTCCTTCAAGACTGTACGCAACTTACCAGTATAAGCTTCGCCGGGGTATGTTTGGCCGCTTGCCTTCCAGACATCATCTTCAACCATCTCGATGATACGGATGTTGCGCTTGCCACGACGCAGAATCAGCAACTTGCCATCGATCATGAACTTCATGGTATCTGAGGGGAACCAACTAGACACGGGCGTCCAGTCGAGACTGCCAGGGCTCATAGGAACCATCTGGCCGGGAGCAGCAGCAACATAGATGCCACCAGCGTGGATCAGACGGTGAGCTGCCGAGGAGCTTTCAGCGAGATTAGCCGCGTGAACGATCTTGGCAATGGACTTGCCCATGATAAGATCCCTGGGCAGTTGCATGGCAGTTTGTGCGCTGAAGTTGGAGCTGTTCTCGTTGGGTGTGACTTCTTGGCCGTCGACATAACGGCGTTCTAGATTCCGGGGGATGATACCATCCGGCATTTCAATCATTACCTTGCCAAACACCATGAGGTGCTGGCGTTGTTCGCGAATAGCAACTTCGGGACCGTGAATAAGAGACAAGACCTCAAAGGCAAGCGTGTGCTGAGCTAAACGATCACCAGGTTTCTCATTATGTTTTTGCATGAGAGAGTTGATATTCTCCAACGGCATGAAGGTGAGAGTGGTCAAAAGTCTTTGAACTTCATCATCGGCTCTGTTTACGAAGTAGCCATACAAATCGAAGGGGCTAGTATCGAGACCATCTAGCCAGATAGCGTTACCCTCACTCTTGCCAAATTTTTTTCCGGTGGAATCCACGAGAAGAGGAACGGTGAAGCCCACAGGGTCGTTCATCCAACCACCAGGAAGTTTAGCGAAATCTGCCTCCTCAGTCTCACGCGCAATCTTGAGTACTTCACAGCCAGTGGTAATGTTGCCATACTGATCGGAACCACCAATTTGCATCTGAATTCCGATTTTAGAGTACATATGCCAAAAATCCCAGCCCTGTAGCAAAGGATAAGAGAACTCTGCAAAAGACATGCCATCACCATTCTCCATTTTGTTTTTGACACTACCAATAATGTTAGTTGACCTTCAAGGATATTTGAAAGGAGATACTTGCGACTTACGTATCCTTAGCCAGCATAGGACCCATGCGTACATGACGACCAACTCTCTTCATTAGGTCATAGAAGGTGACCTTGTTAAGCCACATGTTATTGTTCCACAAGTGGTGACGACCAGCCCAGTGGCCGGGGAAATTGTATTTGCGGCCAAGGTCCTCAGCATTGTTCCAGATACGTTCAATCTGATAATGGATCTTGGTGATGTTCCGAGCAACGTCACTGTTGGTCAATACAGGCCTGGACTTCAGACGGCCAATAGGATCACCAATGCGAGCAGTAGCACCACCGATTAGGGAGACTGTTGGGTAGCCGTAGAAGTACATCCAGAATAGAGGCATCATGGTCATCAGATGGCCCACATGTAATGATGGTGCCGTAGGGTCAAATCCGGAGTAAGCACCAATTCTCTTGACACGCAACAGTTCTTTAATAGTTTGTGCACGTCTATAAGTTTCGTTAGAATTACTCCTTGATAATGAGGATGAGACAGTAAGTACTTACCCGGCGACATCTTTGACGAGACCTCTCTCCTCAAACACATCCCACACATTCTTAGCTTCGCCTTGTCTGATAAGTTCAGCCTGATCGGCAAACTCTTGAGCAGCTTGTTGTTTTTTGTTCAAGTGGGAAGTTGATACAGTTCGTACAGTGATTTGTGTATTGACTATCACAGGTGTCCGAGTCCGAATTAGGTCAGTGGCGCCAGCAGCGACTGTAATAGTAGATGGCCGGGCAACGGCTGAGCCGAGCCGACAAGACGACGTTACAGTAGGCCGTATTAAACGCAACATGGTGTGATATGAAACAAAACTGAGCAAAATCAAGCAAAGCAAAAGACTGTATATCTAATGCAAGGCTGTCTTCTAGTGAATGGAAGGTTTCGAAAAACACACTCCGGATGTCTTTATGTCCAATATTAACTATCTGACGTATAGAAAAAATTTGACTAGGTTTTTTTTTCCAGGGTTTTCTAGGGTTTGTAGCTCTTCTAAAGTGGCTTTGTTCATGTAGAGCCCACTCTAATAGGAACCCGCTTTTGAGTCGGTGTGTAAGACAACTAGGATGCTAATTGCTTGATGCTTAGGGCCTAGCTTGTAAGGTATCAACGCCTCGACAGTATTTGCTAGCTTTCCCTGAAGAGAAGCTGTCAGTTAGCCGTAGCAGCCAATCACAATGCTGATGATTCTTCGATCCTCGGCAAAGACTGGAATTCTGGGGCATCTGGTCTTGAGAATTTAGTGCCATTGGGTTTTTGCAAGTAACCTGCTAAGATCCCGGAAAGGCCCAAAAATCAGCAGCAAATAACAGGCCTGGCGAAGGAAAAAACAGCGAAAGTATTCCGTTTGAATCCGTCAAGTGACCAAAATCTAGTTAGGAATTCCTAATTTAACCACCACTTTCTAAAGCCTTATGTTATCTGCTATTTTCTCGCTCTTTCACGATCGATCAATCCCAATCTTTTGTTGTATTTTCCTTCACGCCTATAGCAATCTCTCATCATGGCTTCGATAATGTGCAAATCTCTGCGCTCTGCCGCTTCTGCTTCTCGCGCTGCTAACGTGCAGCGTGTGGCTGCTTTTAGCACCACCAGTCGACGCAGCCTTCTTCCTCCGGGTCCCCGTAAGAGCTTCCGAATACAACCGGGCCGGGCCCATCCCGAGCTTCCGATCACGAACATCTATCATGAGACCAATTGCTAACGTATATGTATGTATATCTAGAGGTTGTTATTGGCACCGGTATGCTTTCCCACCCTTTGATCATGAGCGCCAATCGAATCAAGAGTCAATTGCGTACTTGGCAATACCCATTGTGCCTGGCACATGCAGCCGCCAATAATGCGTCTCTTCGTAGGCAGTTTTCGGCCAATCATAGAATCTCGAACTACGCGCAGAACCTTGAAATATCTAGACTCAATTGCTAACCATAGGCTTTGTATCTTTTCAACGATAGTCAACGATGCTGCTGCCGTCCCAGATGCTCACCCTTCCCACGGTTCCTACCACTGGACCTTCGACCGCGTTCTCGCTCTTGGCCTGATTCCCATGACGTTCGCTCCCTTCATTGGCGGCTCTCTTAACCCCACGACTGATGCTATTCTGTGCACCACCATGTTGGTCCACTCGCACATGGGCTTCGGCAACATCATCACTGACTATATTCCTTCGCGTCAGTTCCCCAAGGCCCGCAAGGCTGCTGATTGGGGTCTAGTCGGCGTTACTCTGCTGGTCGGTGCTGGCCTGTACGAGTTTGAGACCAATGATGTTGGTGTTACTGAGACCATCAAGCGTGTGTGGAAGGCGTAAGGCGGCCCGATCTTGAGACTCATTCGTTTTGTTTCCATTAGACGGTCGTGTTGATGCCACTGTACTCATTTCACACGACAAAATCCGCAAGATCTAAAAGTCGAGCGAGCCGTAGGTTTTTTCTTCGTTATGCAGAGGAGATGCCATGGTAAAATCTATTATACCTAACTCAAGGTTTAGTCATGTTCCTAATTCATCGTTTGTCATGATACAGGAAGATGTATTTTGTACCTTTTTCCATTTATCTTTTTCTTTCATTTAGGAGTCATACATACACACTCCAGGAATTGGGGTCTCTTTGTTTTGCTTTTCTTTAGCCATTCTTTATTACAACAGAATCTGTTTTCTTTTCATCCTCAAACGTGCGAACCAACCGAATCAACCAATCCGGCTCCAATAGCAAGATATGTAATGCATACAGATACAGATATGTTACAATAGTAGCATGTTAGATCTCGATCGATACAACTCAGGTATACATATATTGTCTTCATAATTATGTGTTCCTAAAAGAAACACAAGTGATGGTTGAACCAAGCCCGCCATCCGGACCCTTACCAGGTGACGGGGGGTCTAGATGAGTGTCGCATCATGAATCAATCAATGTATGATCTCCGCCAGCGTCAAATGGATGCCTGGGGTTAAATCACCGTCAATGACTCTCATAGTCCCGACAAACAATGACAATTATCTTGAGAAACTTGGCATGATATCTCATAGCGGACGGACTTGGAAAGTACTCGCTTCCTCGTACAATATCCGGCACCTGATCCCCACGATGGTTATTGGTTATCCTTGCTGGAAATGGCAAAAAACCCATCATCAGGCCTAGTACATTGAGCGTAAGAAATATCCTATATGAATCAGCACATCAAAAACATCAGAGCACAGTGTGTCTTGCGTCATCGCTACAGGCTTGGCGCATCCACCATTGTGTTTTCCTTCCATTTTCCTCTTCTTTGGGCACGTTATGTAAGCGAATTGTTGAGAATAGTTCGTTTACGCACTGTTTTTGGGCAACTCGATGCAGTAGCTGCAGCCCAACAACGCTAATCTTATCGCCTGACAGCGGCTTTAATCGTGGTAGCTGCCCTATCAACTTTACCAGTGCAACACTAGTGCCAGTAGCAACCAGAAGCTCTGAATTCGTCGCCTTTGATCTTTGTTTTTAGGCTTTCGTCTCCTTTTGCATGAACATGAACGCAATAGTATATAGTATAAAATCAACATTCTAAAGATTCTATGCTTCTATTTTCTCTTGTCAATCTTATATAATTATTCTCATCGTGAACCCTTTTTCTTTGTTTTCTTCCCCTAAGAAAGCTTCTTTCACATTTCATACCACCATCATCAATCAGACAAGGAATACCAGAATATCGCCGCCATAACCAAGTCTACGAACTACTAGTAGCACATTGTGCCCTCGTCGCAAAGATCTACAATACCTAACAAATATTCATATACTCGACTTAATAACATACACCAATAGCAACCAGAACGCTATAATCTATCCGTAACTTCATATCTCAGCCATTCGCAATGTCTGCTACCGATACGTTGTCGATCGTGCCACCACCACCGCCATCAGCTTCATCATCGCAAATGTCGCACCAAGCTGCCTCGAATTCCTCACGGCCATCTTCTTCCGATAGCGCAAACATAATCACCTCAGCCCATTCTCCACTATTCACTGGCAGTGTATTCAGTGAAGCCTCCGAAGCCACAGCTCTGTCCACACCGACCGCATGCGTAGCACCCCCATTCTGGTCATTCCCGTCAAACAACGGAATTGTCAGCCCAGCAATGAACTCGCCGGTATCTTCTATCGCAATACGAAGCCCCCGCGGGGCTGACTCTATGTCCCCAGGTTCACGGCGACAAGAATCGGTATTACAACGATTCGGATTTGCACGCAGAGACTCAGCGGCTAGTACGACATATGATAACAATGACGATAACTATGATGCTCCACCACAGATTGTCATGCACGACAATGAAGTCGAAGATCTAGATGGCCGTGGAGAGGCGTGTTGGGCCAAGAGCGTGCGCATCACAAACTGGACGATAATAGAAGGCAGTGTGGGAAACATAGGAGCATTTGTGGTGTGGACTATTCGTGTCGATACTATCAAGGTATGTCTGATTAGGCTCCAGAATTACTATCCCATGGTGGCACTGCAGGTGGCAGTCACATGTCAGATCTTACCACTTCGTTGCATGTTATGCTAATCTCATACATCTTGTCCGCGAAACAGGGTGCGCCCATGGAAATTCGCAAACGATATTCAGAGTTTGACTCATTTAGACATCGTCTATTGCAAACGTTTCCGCGTGCTTCAGGATCAATTCCTACCCTTCCACCAAAAACCATGATTGCGCGATTCGACTCAAAGTTTCTTGAAAAGCGGCGTTCAGGGTTACAACACTTTCTTCAGTGAGTCCATAATATGTCCAAAAAAAGGGCCTATAGTCGAATATATGGCAAATACTAATGTCTGCTATAGTTGTGTCTTGCTCAATCCCGAGTTCTCGGCGTCGCCCATTATGAAGGAGTTTCTCTTTGAGTAACCCCTTACACTGGACACGTTTGGTACACGATCTGTTCTCAGTATCTCTCAATTTTCACCTAATCCTACATGATAATGATCCCCTTTCAAATCATACATAAGCGATATACACGAGTTTACCACGATAGCCTTGATCTTATCAAGAAATACCCGCCTGTTAGGCCACAGCAAGTAATATAGTAGGTGTTAGATAGCACTTCCAATAATTAATGTTAATATATACATAGATACATATGACTCGTTCTAACAACCTTTCTGTGTATGACGACTTATTGTACTTTACTTTAGAAGTAAAACTCAATGAACAGGGCAAGATTTAGCCCTCTTTGTTCAGTAGATGACGACATGAGAGGAGTATGTGTGTAGATCACTCTTTAAACCGTGTATGGGAACAAAGATATGTATACTGGTAATGTACGTATTGTACATCTATATGGGTTTATCAGCCCAAGGGCTAGAAACCAAATTCCCTCTTGTTGCCTTAATCATCCCATAGTCAATTCTTGATGATTCAGAGCTTAAAATGGGAGATATCTATACTTAATAGATAGGTATATGTGCCTACTTTAGTGCCTATCCTTCTAGTACTGCGTCGGACACTCTTCATGAAGTCAGAACCAGGAAGCTTTTAAAGTTATGTGATTTGTCTACCTCACTTTAAGTAAGCCAAAAGTTTCTAAGCGTTCTTCTGTTTCGGCTAGTCAGTTGTTTCATTTCAGGAAAATTCACTGTATGAAATTGCGCAGATATGCCGTTAACAAGCAGCAAAAGATAGTGATATGCAAGGACGGGTCAGCTCTTTAGGCGGCCTCCCAATTACTGCAGCCAAGTGGAACAAGGTAGCCTTGAATGGAAGAGTGTAACATCTTATCATGGGATGTGGGCAAATATCGTCACTCAACACTGAAAGTTGTACAGAGGTAATCTGGGTGCTTTGATTGTTACGGACAATTTGTATCTTCCGGAGGTTATATCTTTATATATATATGAGTTCATTTACTAGAGATCTAACAAGATCTAAATGGTCGCCAAGCCAAGGCTGACTAGTTAGTTCGTCTATCGCATCCTATTCACGGCAGTGCCGACTTATCCGAAGAACTCACTGGAGATCTCTTGGATGCGTATCTATATTCTGTGTATGATCATTTGATGTCAAAGACTTGTTTTTGTTTTAACCGTGAAAGTGCAGAGAGCAAAGTAAGCAAATATATATGTACAAGCAGTAAAATTTATACATTGTAGGCTAGCAGAGCGCACATCCCAGATCGCGATCGTCGTATCGTCAACAGGTAGGCAAAGACAGAAGCTTTTTGCTATATCAACCATAGATGTTTCTCGATATCCCAGCAAGCACGCATTATATGTATGAGAAAAGAAGAAACATAGAAACATTCTTGCGTTGGTATGGACAAGGCTAGTCGTGTGACGATCCCCCCGCCACTTCACACTCTGCTTTGCCAGTTTGAGTTGAAGCAATAGCACAAAAGGATAACCTTTATCAGACTACGAGCCATGATGTCTTTTATTCCCACTAGACTAGAACATGTCGTCCGTGGAGCCGGTTTTAGGCGTCTAGATTCTTGTCCTATACAGGGTTTCGTTGTTTCCTCTGCCACTAACTCGTCATCATTTTCCTAGTCTTTTTTTTTTTTTTGCTTCTTGCTTTTCTCTCTTTTCTTCTCTGGACTTCTTTGGTTGAGACGAGGGTGGTCCGACCCTTGTCTAGTAACGCCCCGAAGGTCTCGATATCAGTGACTTTGATTTGGGCTAGTTCTCTATATTTTACGCATGGTTGTAATCGCTGCTTCCGTTTTCTTACTTTTGCTCCTGCATCATTGCTTCTGCCTGCCTTTCTTCTTTCGTCTGTCTCGCTTTATTTTTCTTTGCAACGTCGACCTACTTTGTCTGCGACATTGCCACATCCTATATATGACCTATCCACTCGTCATCTATTAAAGCCACCGCTGACATCACCGCACTTCAACTAACACGTCGTTGTGAATCTACAATTCCGCTGGCCTCTATTGTCTTATTGCGCGCTATTATCTTCTGTCCACTATCGCCTACAGCATTGTCTTGCTTTATCGAGAAAGCCAGCAGTAATCTCGACCCTTATTTACAGAACCAAAAACCCCGGCTGTCCCATTCCCCAGCTTCTAGAAATCCAGGCGCCCGTCAAATCGTCGTTGCCAAGCATTGGCTAGAAGCCTTGGCATCACCAAATCCACAACGTCACTTTCAGTTATCCTCGCTACAGCTTGGATCTTGGGTCCGCATATCTCTGCATAGTGAAAGCGAACCGCTTACCCGAGTCGCACCATTTCTGGTTGTCCTGCATCCCGCTTCTTCCCACCGCTTTGAACGGTCTTACGATATCTTAACAGCCGCATTTCCACCCTTTCTAACCCTTTCGTCTTCTATCATGAGCACTATCCAAAGTCCCCCGCCTGCATCAGCAGCATCATCTTCTATTGCTCCTTCCGATCTTCAGCGTGCTGTCTCGCGCCTGAGCATATCCAGCATCGCATCGCCCGAACACCAAAACTATCTTGACTCTCGTGTCTCTCCCACAGCTGAGGACATCGTCCGCATTTCCCAAATACAGGCTAACCGCGCCCGAGAACACCGTCGTTCTACCTCTCTCACACAAACAAAGTCATCAACGTCAGCCGCAGCTACTGCCGCCGCCTCCGAAGCCGAGTCAGCTCGTCTTGAGCACGCAACCGAACTAATCCAGCGCACATACCGAGGCTACCGCATCCGCCGTGAAATCAACGGCATGACACTCGACGCCTCTCTGCGCTTCGCCTCAACCGTCCGCGATGCCCAGTTCCGCAACCGCATGGCCCCGCGTCCGCGTGCCGAAAGCAACGCTGCCGATGGCATCGCTTCCCCGTCTAGTCTCAGCACGGAAAACTCCGCCCAGGCCCGCTGGCGTAAAGCCGGCGCCGTCTTCCAACGTGCCGGAAACGACATCGATCCGGAATCCGACCACGATGATTCTGACAGCTCCTCTTCGTCCTCTTCTTCGTCTTCGGACGATGCCTCTTCTCCAAACGCTCAGGCGAAAAAAGAAGAACGCAGGCGGAAACGTGAGGAAGCAAAGCTACGCCGCAAGAATCAAGCCATGATGATGAACATCCAGTACTTCTTAGAGATGGTCGATCTGAAGCATCGCTATGGTGGAAATCTTCTCGTATACCACAATGAATGGAAGCACGCTGACACGAACGAGAACTTCTTTTACTGGCTCGACTTTGGTGCCGGTAAGGACCTGGACCTAGACTCATGCCCACGTGATCGCCTAGAGCGCGAATGCGTGCGCTATCTAAGCCAGGAAGAACGCCAATACTACCTTGTCAAGTTCGATGAAGACGGCAAGTTGCGATGGGCCAAAAATAACGAGCTTCTCAATACTACCGAAGAATACCGCGACAGCATCCACGGCATCGTTAAGATCGACGATCCTACACCTAATTACGCCGCAGGACCGGACACCACACTAGTTTCCAGCGCCCTCGAGACATCGTCTAGCGCTCAAGCTGCACGCCGGCTTAGCACGAGCAGCAGCTTCAACTCCATCACGCACTCGCCTCGGTCCTCGTCCGAAGATGATGTAGAGGGTCACCGGCACTACCCAAACCCGGTGCCGGTGGGCAAAGACGGCAAGCCAGTATCGAAGCGCAAGCACATAAAGGCTAGCCATTTTTCTACCACGGCAGTGCTCAACAAACTTATGCGCAAGTCGATCCGCAAGAACACATGGATCTTCGTTGCTGACACTCGCTTCCGGCTCTACGTCGGCATCAAGATGAGCGGCACATTTCAGCATTCATCCTTCCTACAGGGCTCCCGCATTGCTGCTGCCGGTCTGGTACAAGTCAAGGATGGCCAGCTATCATCTTTGAGTCCGCTGAGTGGTCACTACCGACCACCGGCATCGAACTACAAGCACTTTATCAAAAACTTGAAGCTAGAGGGCGTCGACATGAGCCACCTCAAGATCTCAAAATCATATCTGATCCTCTCTAGTATGGAAACCTACACAAAGACCAAGGACAAGAGCAAGAAGTTCTTAGAGCGCCTGATTGGCCACAAACCCGCTGAAGCCGACGAGGCGGAAGCTACAATTACAACGAAGAAATGAAAGCATATCGTGGTCTTTTTACTAGTTGGTTATTATCATCATGCTATACGTTTCTACATTTGGGAATTGGGATGGGAATATGGATGTCATTCATGGATTTTAGTTTGTTGGAGTTTTTGGGATACCAATATGTTAATGTAGCAATAAAACAACAATACGCTTGAAACAACAACACTGTTAATTTGGTAACAAGCTTTCCATCTAACTGCATGCTTGCTGCTCCCGCTGTGTTTATCAATATAACGACCCGTGCAACAGGAACCCTTGATGATACAAGCTGTGGGAAACTTACTCTCGAACAAAAAATATATGTTCAACCAGGAGTTAATGTGGAAAACTAAAGAAAGAAATGTATTAAAGTGTGAAGAGAGATATCGGAACACGCTAAAACAATGAGAGAGGGGGGATACATGTGACCACAAAGCTCAAGGACAGCATAAACGTAATAGTTTAAAAGTTTCTACGTGAACCTAAGAGAGGATAAAACTAGACGAAGAAGTAAAGAGATATAAAGTTTGGTCAAGTGTTGAAAAATGCCAGCTATGGCAACTAAGAACGCACATACTCTACCAGTTTGGTGCCATGAAAGGCAACCTTGACTTTGTTTATGAACATATGGTCTTAAGTGCAGTAGCTATGATCGTATTATTACAGAACAGGATCTTACCGACAAAGAGATCCTAAGCACATTGCTCTAGTGGAAAGTGCCACAAGGGTATGTGGCTGTATTATACTATTAAGTTAAAAACTATATTACATGATAGGATTACAAGACATGAATATGACATTAAGTGAATATAGCCATGTCATTAGCTTGTACAACAAACAATCTTTTCTTGATCATCACATAAACACCATTTTCATTCAACATCTCTGCAATCTCATCATGACCTTCTGAGTGAGCTAACATAAGAGAAGTCCAATTATCTTGAGTTCTGCTATGTATATTCACTCCTTGCTGTGTCAACATCTTGACAACACTAAGACGATCACCTTTGGAACATGCTGACATAAGAGCAGTCTGGTCATGAGAAGTCACCTGATGGATATCAGCCCCATTCTTGATAAAGAACATAGAAACTGAGGCCTTTTGAGCAAGAATGCCCAAGAGCAGTCCAGCCATTAGATGCCCTATAGTCAATGTTGGGTCGTTTCTAGTCAAGCAACATCAAGATGACCTTCCTCTAAGCAAGCCGACATGAGAGGGGTCTTATGATAAGAAGTCTCATATTTGAAATTAGTTATATACTCAATTAATGGCCTCACAACATCGAGATGCCCTTTAGAGCAGGCTACGCCAAGGGCGGTCCAACCACAAGATGTCTTATAGTCATGTATACTCCCTTCTCGATCAAGAGTTTGGTAAGATCAGAATCACCTTCAGAGCAACTTGACAGAAGAGCAGTCCAACAACTAGAAGTCTCATGGTTGATATCACTCCTAACTCGATCAAAAACTTAGTAACGTCTATATGACATCGGAGGCAAGAGTGTCTAGGAGCATTCTGGCCATCGGAAGTCTCGTAAGCTCCCTTACTGGACAAGAACTTGGCAACATGAAGATTCTGCCAGGAGCAGGCTTACATGAAAGCAGTTTGACCATCAGAAATATTGTAACTGATATCAGCTTCCCTTTCAATCAAGAGCTTAGTAACATCAAGATGACCTCCAGAGCAACAATATATAAGAGCAGTCCAACCATGAGAAGTCTCTTGATTGAGATCAATATTCTTCTCAACCATGAGTCTAGCCCTTGATACTGCCTTATCAGGGATGTTGCAGATGTGACCATACCAATTTTCTCCGAAATAGTCAAAAAGTCATGGAGCAGTAGTGTCATGGTTTTCACCTTGTAGAGTATCTATAGTACCTCTGGTAAAGATTGGTATCTGTAGCAGATGCCTAAAAGAATTTCTTCTATCTTGTCTGGAACACAGGAGATATATTGATTATGTAATATAGTTGAAGTCTTCAATAAGAATTCCTGGGCTGTTTGGTGTATCAAATGCACTGTACAAACCTTGATGACAACAAAGAGGCCACATAAGTCTGGAAGTCCTGAACAAGAGTTATAAGTGGCATCTTGAATTCGAGCGAAATCTTGCAGCTTCAAATCCAAAGCGACTCCCATCTCAGGGGTTTATAGAGGTCGTCGTGCACCAACAATGATCTGAAGGATCATAATGGCCTCTTTTACATAGGCAGCTTTGATTCGTTGTAGGATCTTTTCGTAGACGTCGTCTATGGTTGAAGGAACTTACTTCATCTATATCGTCAACTCGGAATCCAAATGTTTTTGACATACATTCAATTTGTGGTATCATGAGATCGAGCCATAGATGTGTGCGATTTCTCTTGCTTGGCAGCTTATGCTTAATCTTGAGGTGGACATCATTTGTCACATGGATCTCCTCAACACGGGAATCCTGATATAAATTGATTTTATCCTAGATTTTTCGTCCTCGCTTTCACCTGGAAGGTAGATCTGCGGAAAGATGTCGATGTCAGATCTGAACCTGTCACATATATCTTAGTATAGACAACTAGTGAACATTATCTTTAACCAGGGTGATTATCCTAAGCCCTTGGTCTCCATAAACCACTTAGCAGCTAGACAGATCAAAGTAGATTGCTCTGAGGGGTACACTCATCCAAGGCATCTATAACAATGAAAAAAGTGCTGTTGCAAGACGGCTTGGTCATAGTTGTCCTTGAAAAAGAAATAACGGGCAGAAGGTGAATAATGGGAGTGATTGAAGTGTGTGAAGAACATGCAGCCAGCTGCTTGTCGATAAGAAATCTACTCAAGACAGACTTTTCACAGCCTGGATCAGCAGAAATGAAAAGAAGGTTATTAGTTGTGTTGCTGAGTCAACTGGTGAACTTGTCATTTTCGAGGACCCAGACACATGTTCCCTCCAAGGCTGTAGGATTGATATCTTTATCTCGATGGTAGAAAGTGGTCTTCAAACTCTGATGACATTTCGTTACTTCTTGGTGTTCCACTAAACACACTTGATTGCATCTCTCATGACAGAGTTTCCAAACGCAATGATCCCTTAATGAATCTGTGGATTGTCACCCTCATGTGCCTTCCTCTGCACTTCGTAGTCTGTAGAACGAGAGTCACAAGACGGGGCAATGGGCTAATGGGTATGCTGATTTTCGAAAGTTCCTCTTGGCCTTTGGACTATATGATAGGGCCTCTTCCATATATGTTGGGAAGATGGGGTCATCTATCTCTTTGGTTGATTTGAATTGTTCAGGACTGACAATAACATTTCTGGGGGGTTGTTTAGCTGACCTAGCGGGAGAAACTTTCCATCTTCAAGCAGTTTGCCAACATCATATTCAATGACACCGCCATTTGTACCAGAGGGGAAACCAACCACGATATCGACAGGTTGAATATCACGGTCTGGTGAGAGGATTCCAGCACCAATTCTCACTAAAAGTATAGATCTTAGAGATGTGAGAAAGGCCTGTGCCATGCTAGTAGTGGCTGCAGCTGCTCGGGCTTAGCCAGTTAATAGTAAATAAGTGAAAACAACATTATGCTCTCCAATATGGTCATAAGTGTAATTGTTGGAACTTGTAGAGGCCAGGTCTTTGGGGCGTCCAAATTTTTCATCAAGCATAAGCCTAGCAGCGGATAGTTCTTCAGGCAAGGCACAAATCCATCCGATTTCGTAGGTCTCGATCTGGGCATGGTAGGGGCGCCATGATGAGATCTGCTATCTCTCAAGATAGAGACTGGAGTTGGAGGTCTGCAGAATGAACAAGACAATAGAAAATGAAAAAGGATCTCTATATACAGGAATATTGCATACTCATGTTGCCTTAACTTCGGAAATTTTGAGAGCTTCAACCTCACTTCGAAAATGGTTGCCCAACTCCTCATACATATCTAGTGACGGCCAAGGTTGTAATTCTCGTCTTACAATACACCAACAGATAATTATTATCATTTGCTTGTGGAATCTTGACTGACTACTGTCAGCTTAAAAATGACAGTACAAGTGGTAACAATACAGCTCCATTGGCTCGTCATCTCGACAGATCATAACTAATATAGAATAGAACAGAAGATAGGGTCAGCTCTTACTAATATACATACATAGTTTACACAGAGGAATTCATTTCTTGTGTTGACAACTGTCCTTTTCTACAAGTCAAGTTTGAATCACGCTCTGCCTGTTTCCCTACTCTCGTTGAAATACCCTAGACAGTCAATTTTCACTCAAGTTCAAGATGTTACTCTCAAACTCTACATATTACAAATGGTATTCCGTAGAATAAAAAAAACTCTAATTTTTCTTCACATGCCAAGCAAGCCTGTCAAGCAATGAAAAAAAAAAGAAAAGTTCGCGTCGCCTGGAGGCAGTGTAATACCAGGGACACTATGAGCGAGGACATGTGCAAGCACAGCGGCCCAAGCTCGAAAGCCAAAAATAAGTATAATCTAGATTGTGTTCCTTAGAACACTTTCAGAGATTAAACTGAAAAGAACAGATACTACACTTGATCTTAGCCAAAAGGCAAAGAGAGCTAAAGAAGAAAGGAAAGAAAACTTATCAAAAGGAATGGCGGACTGGCTCATTATTTATAGAAGTTCGGAAAGGCGGTCAGTCAGTAAATAGTGGGTCTGGGCGGAACTGTAATTAGTGGGCCCTTTGGAATGAGCCAATCAACGTAGTTAGCTGGTCGTGGTTTTGTGGGCTTATGTTATTAGTTGAAGAGGTTGGTTTGACAGGCTTTGAAAGGGGGTTTTCAAGTTACGTATAAGCCCTAACCCTAATCAAAACATAGCACAAACAATAGCAGCTTGTGCGATGTGTGAGTTACTATAATGATTTATTTAACTCTTTAATGTATCATGTAAAACGACAGTAACTACTCATTTACTCGTGACCCATAATTATATATCAATCCTATAACTAACTCTGGATATATCATGATGTTACTCATTTGATAGTGATCCATGATTATGTAAATGAATCCTAAATTTAGGTGTCTCCATCGGCGTTAGCTTGCGTCCCCAAGTCTGGAGTTAACAAACATGATCTAGATAAATCTTATACCTATATTTCACCTTATAATGAGTCTCATGATTTGACAAATTTCAAATGCTCTCATAATCATCATGTTTACTGCGTGTTTTGTTAAGAAATCGGGCAAATTCAAATGGACTGATACCCCCCTTGAGTTTGCAGCCACTAGATTTCCTAAAACGTAGTTAAGAAAAGACAAGAAGACATCGCTTAGCATGAAAACTCCAGCCCAACAACATGTTACAGATTTACAGATACAATATGTATGTACCAACAAAAGATGTATCTGTACATCTTGTTTGAGGCGTCCTCCAGAGGATCGAAGACTTGAAGATTCCTTCCTTGTTGGCCACGCGTATGTCAAATTGTCAGACGCCAGAAGCCGCCCGGGCTTTGTGTAATTTGTATACTTTGCATTGTTTCCGGCCTAGTTTCTCCAATCTTGATGACATCTTGCCCATAATAGGTGATATCCTTCTGGCTTCTAGCTCGCCCTAAAGAATAAGCCGGGAGGTTATCATTGTTTCCTCTCCCTCTTTCTTGGGCAAAGATACACATGCCATATCTGGGTCCGGTTTATTGCCCACCATGAAAGTTTCAGCTTCTCCACATCACGAAACTTCTGTCCTAAAACAACCACGTTCTTTGTTTGTCTAGATGAAATCAAGACAGTCAGCCGAAATGCCGACCAGAATCCAGACCACAGGAAACGGAACGGAACAATAGCCTTGTTGGCAATCTCGTGTCTGCGTTTTAGTCTCTGCGTTGACGAACCAATCAGCGATACATATAGACTTATCCAAAACATCATCAGGCCATTCTCTGTTTGCCTAGACTTCTAACAGTCAGTCCGGAGCCCTCTTTCTCACTATCATCTCCGGAAATTCTCACTCGCGCTTCACCCCTGACCATTGAGATCTTGACCGGTCTTGAAACAAAGGCATAGCCTAGCAATTTTTCCAAGCCAAGCGAGTATATTTCTCCATTGCCTTGGAGGGGTTTATCCTAAAGAAGCTAAATCTTGTTGTTACAGACTGCTTCAGGACTCAAGTATGGCTGCTGAATATGATATGAGCCTCCAATATATCGAGAGGTGAGAAAACATTAACTCTCGGACTATTATCCTACTTGCATGTTCTTGTGATGTTTTTGTGATGTTGACGTTTGTATGCCCCGAAGAAGGCTCCGTTGTGGAAAGATCATGCCTAATAATGACGTTTGTACTAAGAAAATGCTCAGTATGGATTAACATATCGAAATCGAAGAGGCCAACAGTCTGAGAGGATTGCCCGAGAAGAGTCTCTTTAGTATACTAGATACTATCGAGAAAATGACAATATGTCTTTGAAATCTATCATTATCTTCTTCATATATAACTTCAAGTGAACCGCCGTTTTGAAACGTGCTCTTCCGTCCGACTTACCTCTATCACTACGACTATCACAATAATCATCTATCTACTTCCACATACCAACTCTTCTTTATTTGCTTGATATTCTATTGTTACCCAATTTCATCTTTTGCTTATTAGCACCTATCTTTCACTTTATTGTTGCTATCTTCTTCATCCATCATGGTCAACATCAAGCGTCAAGCTCTCGGCGAGGCCATCTCTCTGGGTACGCTCTACAATGCCCGGACCGACTCCTTCGTTTCTCTTTCTGTCCTCAACGAGGCGCCCCCCAAGGAGGCCGTGGATGTGACTGATATTCACTCCACTGACATCAAGTTCATCAAGTCACAGACCAACCGCGAGAAGCTGCACAACATGAACATCAGTGCCCAGCTTAGTGCCTCTTTCTTAGCCGGCATGATCAGTGTTGAAGGTGCTGGTTCCTACCTGAACAACACCCGCTCCAGCAAGACCACTATGGAGTCTTCTCTACTGTACAACATCACCACCCGTAGTGAGCGTCTCAACCTGAGCCACAGCAAGACTAAGGCTGTTCGTGCTTTCAAGGCTCTCAAGACTTCCTTCGCCACCCACGTTGTTGTTGGCATTGAGTGGGGTGCTAACAGCATTGTTACATTTCGTGGCTCCACATCTGACACCTGTGACGAGAGCAAGATTGAAGGAAACTTCAAGCTTGCTTTCGAGAAGCTCAAAGGTATCAAGGTCAGCGGCAGTGCTGAAGCCAAATTCACCAACGAGGAAAAGGAAGTCCTCGATTCGCTTGAGTTCACTGTCCATGGCGATGTTCTGGCCGATGACGGCAACATTCCCATTGACCTCAAGGGTGCCATGGAATTCATGAAGAATGTTCCCTCTTACATCAAGAAGGCTAACAACGGCAAGGGTAAGCCTTTAACTTACACGCTGATCCCCATCGAAGCCCTCGAGTATGTCTGGACCGATTTGGAGATCGAGGCCGACTCTCAGTATATCTCCATTGGTGCTGAGTATCTTGAGAAGTTTGTGCAGCTGTTCGATGAGATCCAAGATGTCGAGCGCTCCCTCAACGACTACCTCAACTTCATTGATGCCAACAATACTTACGTTCCCCAGTCTCACATCAATGAGGTCGCTGCTTCCCGCAACACCGTTCGTGAGCGCCTCAGTTTGCTCAAGACCGAGTATTCCTCTCTTCTTAAGGAGGTCCGTCTTGGCGAATCTAAGACTGAGAAGCTGACTGCTCTATACGCCAAGTTCCACTCTGGTGATGACTCCATCTCTAAGCACCTCAAATTGGTCTCCCAGTACACCGACAAGATCGACTTCATTACCACAATGGTGGGCAAGGGTGCCCGCTACATTGGTCTAACTGGTGTCACTGTGGACACTGCATTGGCCAAGAATGAGAAAGATGATGCCTTCATCTTTTACTTCACCGAGTCTGCACGCAAGGGTTGCACCTTTTGGCGTGAGCTGTTCACTGTCCTTCTCGAGATTGTTCGTGATGAATCCGCCACAGCCATCATTCTACTTGCTGAGGAAGACGAAGCTAAGCCAAAGCACCCTCAGCCTACTATTGTACAGTACCGTACAGGCAAGATTATCAACGAGGATGTCTTCCAGCAACGCAAGCTGTTCGCCGAAAAATGCCTGGTGCGCTACAACCCCCAAAGTCTGCATCAACATATGTCTGAACGTCCCCTGGCTCGCCGTGCTGTTAAGCTGCCTTGCCCTAGCCCCAACTGCAGCCGGAAGGAAGTTCTTGAGTGGATATGCCGTGTCTGCCAAACTCCAGTCCAATTTGGCTTCAGTGATGAGTACATCTACTGCGATTGCGGCCGTACTCCCTATGCCGACTTTGAGTATCGCTGCAACAAGGCAACCCATGGTTCAGCCTTTTCCAAGTTCACTCTTCCCAATGAAGAGCTGATGAAGCTGCTTAAGGCTGTTGATCCTTTTCCTGAGATGAACATCCTGATCCTCGGTGAGACAGGTGTTGGCAAGTCAACATTCATCAATGCCTTCCTTAACTATGTCTTGTACGAAAGTCTTGAAGATGCCATGGAGGCTGACAAACTCGATTATCTCATTCCTTGCGCCTTTGCGACCCAGACTGTCAACTATGATGATCCTCAGGGCAAGTTGATTGAGCATGTTGTCAAGGTTGGAAGCAGCCCAAACGAAGGCGATGGCCTGAGTGGAAAGTCTGCTACTCAGGGAACTTCAGTATACCCCTTCCAGCTGGGTGACACTACTGTTCGTTTGATTGATACTCCCGGCATCGGCGACACTCGAGGTATTGAGAAGGATGAGGAGAACATGGACAACATTCTAAGTGTCATTTCCAACTTCGAAAAGATTCACGGCATCATCATTCTGCTCAAGTCCAACAGCCCACGCCTCACTGTTGTCTTCCGGTTCTGCGTTCAGGAGCTACTGACCCATCTGCATCGTGATGCTGTCCGCAATATGGTATTTGGCTTCACCAACACTCGTGGATCCAACTACCAGCCCGGCGATACTTTCACGCCGCTGGAGGATCTGCTCAAGAAGCACAAGATCCCCGAGCTGGGCCTCTACCACAACACTGTCTACTGCTATGATTCCGAGAGTTTCCGCTACTTGGCTGCCCACTCTCAGGGTGTTGAGATGGGTAACCGTGAGGAGTACAGCCGCAGTTGGAAACATTCTGCTGCTGAGACTAGACGTTTACTTCAACACTATAGGGGTCAAACCCCTCATCAGGTCAAAGACACCATCAGTCTCAACAACACTCGCAAGGACATCTCCGGTATGGCCAAGCCTATGGCCACTGCCCTTGCTGATATCAGCAACAGTATCGCGTATATCAAGGACCAAGCTGAAGCCTTGAACCGCGGCGAGCTCTCCAACGAGGACAGGAAGAAGATTCTGCTGACTGAACGCAAGGTGACTGTGTTCAAGACCCAAAGCCAACCCCGGACTGTGTGTGGCGAAAAGGACTGCATCGAGTACCGGCCCTCGACCACCGAAAATGAGCTGGTTGCCGTCTACACCTCCATCTGCCACAACCCTTGCTACCTTGAGAACATTGCTGTCAATACTAGAGGTTTCCCTGGTCTAGTCAACTGCTCCGCGTTTTCCAGCAGCAGCAACAAGACTTGCAGCAACACTCGTTGCGGCCACAGCTGGGAGGCTCATCTTCACATCTTGTATGACCAGGTTGAGGAGACTATCATGTTCCCCAACCCTGCCATCCAGGAGTCTATCAGACTTGGCCACATCACCAACGAAACGATCAGGAAAGCCATTGCCCAAAAGGAAGTGATCGTGGAGGCGATGAACGCTGAGCTGACTCTCATCAAAGAGGCTGCCGCAAACTTCAGCACTTTCCTTAACCACAACTCTATTGCGCCATACAATGACGCCATGATTGACTATCTCAAGATCATGATCAATGAGGAGAAGGGTAAGGTCGCTGCTGGTAGCAGTCCTACTCGCCTGGAATCTCTGCAAGCCAACCAGAAGGAGTATGAGGCTTTGATGGCAGCGCACAAGGCAGCTACTTTGGCCCAACAGGGCAAGAATGTCATGAATATCGACCAGGTTTTGGCTGAGAGAGAGAAGCTCTACAACTTGCCTTTGTATGGAAACCAGCTGGAGAACAGTTGCCAGGTCATCAAGAAGGCCCACGATGGCACTTTCCGTGAGAAGGTCTACAGAGTTCCTCCCCACAAGCGCAGCAACTGGTACGATATTTGGAAGCAGGGCACCAATGTCTTCAACAAGGCCAAGCATGGAGTTTCTGGCTTCATCAACCAGCCAGCCTATTAGTTAAGGGCTATTATGTATGATTTTGAACGAAGGATAGAGAGTATGATGTGGGCTTTTCAGCGCCTTGAGTAGAGATATAGCAGTTTGAAGTTTTTGGTATGATCTAGTTTAGATCAAATATCTCAATCTGAGATTTAGAGATTGTTGGTTTGATAGTTTTGTTTCTAAGTATATTCAATGTATCTTATGTTTTCACATATTGAAATGTAGGTAAATTGTTTGATAATTTTGTGTTGATGTTACTGAACATAAGTTTCTTTTCCTCTCAAAATTGAGTAAAAATATAGATATGGGAAACAATGCTATAAGTTTGCGAAAAGTTGAGTTATCACCAACCTAGAAATTGAATGTATGTTGTCAGATTATCTTGATTTTTTGTTTTCGACTTATCAATCTTGTACAGATAAATATCTATATGGACCTTAGATTGTTATTATATTCGTATACCTCACCAACGATATGTAGCAAACACAACATGTAATGATTTCTGCACTTTTTTTCTTTTTACCTATACACATATCTGGTGTATATGAAGACAATATTACGTTATACATAATCTTTATGCACACTCTTATAATAGATCAAAACGTACAATAGAATTTGTATAATTTCATTCTATCGATGTCGGCGTCGATGATGTGTTTGTAGTCACCTCGGACAAAAGACTACTAGACATAAATGTCATCTTGGCATATCGCATTTCTGACCACTGCGCCTCTATGTAATCCCAAGTTGGAACTATATTCAGTGATAGACGAGGAGACCAGGCGCCTGACGATGCATCTGTAACACGACGCTCTTCCAATATGATCATGGAAGCTAACGCGAGCATATCCCAGGAACAGTCTAGTCTGCTCTGTAGTACCGTCGTTTCGTCTTCGATGATCTTGTTCCAGGCTATGCCGACCCAGTCGGCGATGTTGCGGCCTGAACAAGAGGCGTTGAAGAAGGACGGCCCGAGGCTGTCATAGACGTTGATGAAAAGGGCCTCAAGTCCGCGCAAGTCAGCTATCTTGCCTAGAACGAAGCGCATCAACGCTTTACTATGGCGAGCATCCATCTTAGTAACTTCGTGCGCAAGTCTCTAGTCTTGCGCGCCATGAGAAATCTCGAAGAGGCTGCTCTGCCTGATGAGCCAGCGACGGCCTATCGTAGTGGTGTTGTATGGATCGGGTCCAGTTACCAACGCCCAATGATAGCTACCAAAATTAGAGTGTTAGTACATATTAGCTAATGGTAAGAGGGCAGAGAGGTGTGGTTATGAAGTGACTTACCCATCTTGAAATCGGGGCTCCCCATCAACTATAGCGTTACCAAATGTCCCAGATTCGTAGATAAATAGGTAGAGGTATTGCCCATATTCAGAAGCCATCTTCAATCAGGGTTGAATATAAGCGTTGTATGTCGAATTAGTGAATGTAGTGACATGAAGAAGGTAACTTGTGTACGATGAGAAAATGGAACGGTTTCATTAACAACAAGTAGTCATCGATAGTCTTATAGCGACGTATATGAGATACTATCCAGCAATCAGGTCGATATCATCCATCTATGAATGTGGTATCTATGTGCATGACTCATATATCAACTTCAGATGGACAAGCAAACACCCAGTCTTCAGAGCAACTAAAAGATGACATAGCTAAAGGATACACATATTCATCAGTGAGTATCGAAGATACACAGTCAAATACACATGAGATTGATACAGTGGTACGTACAATCAATGATGATAAGTCGTTCATTTTCTATTCTTTTACTTTTCCACACAGATAGAAACAAAAATGCCGCAAAACCCAGCCCAATCCAAGGATAATCCAACCTTTACAACGTCACCATAGCATTTGGTATAGCGATGTTTATATATATATATATATACAATATAAATCAACAGGTTTAGTCTTCAATACCGTTCCACGACTTCTCTTCGTCATCTAACGACTTGCGATGCTGCTTAGTGCCGTTCTCAGGCACAATCGGAATAGTGAAAGCAGGAGCAGTAGCAACAGGCTTGTCTTGTTCAGGGCGATTGCTCGGCAGAGAAGTCTTACCAGGGGCCATCTTGGGACCAGACGAGTGTTTTTCCTCCCATTTAGCCAACATGACAGCAAGCTTTGGCGCCCATGTTTCCTCGCCCTTCATCAGATCAGTGTATTCGAGCACGGAGGGCGTATTCAGCTCAAAATCACTCTGGCGTGACCGGCACAGTTCCGCCATTAACGCCAGGGAGCCGACCTTAATGCCCAGGTCGTGGCAGAAACTGCGTACGTAAAAGCCGGATGTGACAGTCATCCGAATACGAGCAGCGGCGGGGCCCTTACCCTCCCATGGCGGGGGAAGCGAAGTATCGACTTCGGGGACCAAGTTGTGGCCACGGCGACTATCGCCATTCTGGCTCTTTTCCGCGTTTCTTTGGACGTTCTTCTTTTCTCTTCTTTCTTTCTTGGAGAGTGCAGGAGTAGCCGTACCGTTGCTGTTGACTGGCGCAGATTTCTCTGTTTCGGGGTTGCCTCCAAGAGCGCCACTCATCATAGGAATGCCGCTGGGTGCCTTATCTAAGCGACGCTTCTTGTGGCTTGGGCAGTCGCGGACAAGATCATCTACGTTTTCCTCGAAACGACGCTTAGTCGCTTCATGGGCAGCAAGGGCTTCAGCTTCCCGCTCTTCTTGGGCGGAGATTCCCGAGTCTTGCTCAACGGTTTCCTTGGCGACTTCAGATGAAGAACCATCTTCCATCTTCCATACTTGCTGGGCGAGCTTGGTCTCAGCGGCGTCAGCCTGTTCTGTGGGCCACCGAAAATCATGAGTGCCAGGCTCGAACCACTCTAGTAGCTCCAGCTCCTTGACCTCAACCTCGCGGGTGGGAATTTCACGAGGGATTGGCTTGCCCTCGCGCGCATATTCGTAAAGAGGCTTTCCCTCCATCTTGAGAGCCGAGTACAGCGGCGGGACCTGCTTGATGGTACCGCGGAAGTCGTTCATGGCTTCCAGAACACCCTGTTTGGTGATATGCTCATAGGGCCTCCGCATGAGTACACGGCCAGCACGGTCGTAGGAGTCAGTGCTAGCGCCAAAAAGAACGATGGTCTCATACGTCTTTGTGCATTCGAGAAAAGACTGAAGAGACTTAGTGCCGGAACCGACGCCAAGAATGAGAACACCGGTGGCCAACGGGTCTAGCGTGCCGCCGTGACCCATCTTGACCTGTATCTCTCGTTTCGCATGCCGGCGGCGCTTCTGTTGGGCGGTAGGTTCGGCGGCGCGCTTATCTTTCTCGCGCTGTATCCACGGAGCAAACATCTGAGACGGGTTGAGCTGTTGCTGAGCATCTCGAATGACCTGGGCAGAGCTCATACCAAGAGGTTTGTTGATGGCTGTATAGAAAGCAGGTATGTCAGCAAGACAGTGTTTGTTGCCCAACGGCGATGGAATGGAGGGGAGCAGTGAAGCAACGAGCCAATCGCAGGCGCATGATGTGGCCAAGAACCATGATCTAGACTTGTTATGGCTACAGCAGCTTATGACTATTCCCCTCGTTAGAAAGAGCCCGCATACCAAATACGCCGTCAACAACCGTGTCCGTCACCATTTTGAAGATGGTAGGCAGCCTAAATCTCATACGGCGGAAGATGAAGTCTCAGGCAAATTTTCGTCGCTGTCGTTGGATATGCGCTGATGCAGTTATGAGGTCGTGCGTCAAAAGTCAAGGAAAAGATGTAGAAGTCGAACCGTATATAAGATGTAGAAGATATCGGACAAAATGATGTAGGAGCTGAAGACTTGATCTTGGAAAGCAAGATCTAAAGCCACAAAAACGAAAGAACAAAAGGATGAAGTCCTAAATGTAGTCCAGATGCAGTGTGAAGGCAGAAAAGAAATTTGGTTGCTAGGTCAGAATACAAAAATCACTAAAACAGATGCTCCCCATCTAATATTTTTTTTTGGGCCTTGGGCACTTAGAATTCAGAGTGGAGCTTATCTTATCGTAATCCATTTACAGTTTATAGTAGCTACCACTTATTGTGAAGCCCCAGAATGGACGACCAGTTCGGCTGCTGCTCGATCAAGGAAGGGAAAGAAGGGGAAAAAAAAGACCACACATATAGCAGACTTTGGATCTGTTCACCTTATGGCTATGCATGATTTTAATATCGTCTTAGAAAAACTAAGTATCTGCGCTATTGCTGTAGATTTAAATTATTACGAGTGTTTCCCCGACTAACTGCATCGAAAAACTAGACGGCAATATAGTGCATTTTTCGCATCTGTACTGCTGTGGCACTCCTTGTTTATCTGTGATCAGTTGCATTTCCTCTACTAGCCTATTCCGTTTATAGAGCCGCCTTGTCACAGTTCCTACCGCCTCGATCACAAAAAAGGCCCCTCTAAAGATCTTCTTGAGCTTCAAAGCTCGCCGCATTTTTCTTCCTCTTTTCCTTCTACTCCATCAATCTAAATCTCAAGCTTCGACCTCGTTTTTGGTGTTCTACATCGGTACCTGCGACAGGCCGTCGTTCACTTTTCTCACTTCACTTGATCTCCCTTGACTTGATAAATATATCTACTACAGATTATCGCATATAGTATCACTAAACACTACAACCAGGCGGTTCATCATGCCGCCCACTACAGAACATGGCGTTAACTCACACGCATCATTGGGAAATAATGACGACTCACGATATTTCCCAGAGATTGAACTCTTCAAGCCTGTCAATCCCAAGCTCGGTCTAGGAAGCTGGCCTGTGTTTGAGCTACGCGATGTAGTGATTATGGACGAGTCCCGGGAATACGCCCGTGATCTACTCCGAGTCGAGCACATAGGTCCTTTTATTGTTCGGGGCTACATGTTCTGGGAGATGGGTGACAGATCTCAGGTCTCGCACTGTAATAGACACCGACCCCCTTCTTCCTCGGCTATATCTGCGTGGAACTAACCCATCATCTCAATAGTACATCATCCGTCAATTCCCCAGCCTATCAAGGTAGAGGTATTAGCGACGAGTATGTCTATTGGACTAGTCGATCTCGATACAGTGGAGGATGACGAGAAGCTCTCTGGTCCTGCTGTTTGGGCCAAAAGTAACTTTGGCTTCTTCAAACTTCGTTCGCCAGCACCATGCTACAAAGCCATGTTCACTCACACACTTGAAGCCATCTCGCTTTACTACAATGTGATGCAGGTATACGAAGACCATGCTCTATCTATGGGCTACAAGCGGAACAAGTCCACGGATATCGTCAAGACTGTCGATATGCCGTTAGAAGACGTACTCCTCCAGGTAAATGACAGAATTCATTCAAGCACATGCATCTCTACTCTTGACATGAAGGAAAGCTCACATTAGATCTTCTTGTAGTATGCAATAATTGTCGGCGATGGGAGCGTTATCGAGGAAGTCAGGAAGCGGTGCATGGTACACGCCATGTTCCTTTCGTCGTATTTCAAATTCGAGACTACTTTCCAATGGAGCCGTACTAGTTTCTATCAGTACGTCAGGAAGCTAGTCACTGAATCTCAAAAGTATGAGATCAATAATCTGTTGCCCGTGAAAGTCGATGCGGGGCCTAACGAAGCATCATCTTGGTCGTCACCCCCGCCTGCATCAGAAAAAGAAGAACAAGTCTTGGATTCATTATCACCACTACGAATCAATAGTTCGGAGTCAGCGGACACAACGAAGGCATCGAAAAAACCAGCGCGGACATCGTATGACAATGTTGGTGGCTTCTCAATGCCTACCTGGGAGACAAACTTCACATCTCGGCCACATCCTAATACGGTCGAAAAGGTCATCCAATCAATCGAAGAACTAACACATCCAAAGGAAGCCCACAGCAGCAACGACTATAGTGCTACGATTGTCGCTGCTATAATATACAAACAACTAATTCATGTCTATGTTGAAAATGAATCGTCACGCAGGCCCAAATTCAAGTCACTACGCCACTTTCTATGGCGTGAGTTTTCTATCAAGGTGTGGGCAGCCTCTCAGGAAATCGCAGACTATAGTGCCAAAGAAGTCTTCAATCTCATGAAGAATGACCCCAACCATAGGGAAAAGTGGCAGCACACGCACTTTTGGCGTAATATCAACAGTGTGCCCAAGTTTCAAGCCCCGTTCCTACACATTTCGCCACAGGAGATCGTTTCTCAACTAGTCCCTCGTCCAAAAAAGAGTTCCGTGGCAGGACAAAAGCGCCCTTATGATGACTCCCGGCCACACACCGCCGGTAAAACCTCGTCCCTAAGGCCTCCAAAACGGTCAGCTACGAATGGTTCAGGCAAATCATCAAGTTTGGCCATCCAAGACGATGATATACAAATGGAAGACTCTGATTTCTTGGACAACACTCACCTTGCTGAGCTTGAGGATGATGGAGTCGATGAAGATTCATCTACGGATGAGACCGACGACAGTGGTGACGATGTACCTACGGGCGGTCTTATGCGGTTGGTGATACGATCGGAGCCGTTACCAGACGTCAAGTCCAACGGACCAGCTAGCTCGTGGTTCTGCAATGTCGGAACTTGCTCTTACAGCATAGCCTACGTCGGGGACGAAGAAGGTAGAGCAGATGCGGAAAGACACATTCGTTCTCATGAGAATGAAAACAACCTCGTCAATATTGCCATGAGTGAGGGTCATGGCCATGCTATCAGGTATGTCAACATGTTTTTTTGTCTCACTCACAGTCGCACATCTCCGTCGCTACTACTACTGTCTTCTACGGCTACTATATCGAGTATATATATCCACGAACAAATCAAGACAATGGGTTGCAAGACCTCTATAGTAGTAGCCATAATAGCGCATCTAACTCCAAATGCCGGTCCGTTCATGGTTGATAGAGAGGAGTCTGCAGACGCCTCAATATGGCCCATGTGCCACAGCGTTGTATATTTGTTTTAGGACGACGCTATTCCAAGTGGGTTGGCCCACGGGTCAAATTAGCCATGTTCTGTCATTTTATTCCTCCTGTCCAAATCTTGAACTACGAGCCCTCTTCATCTTTACAAAATTCATCGCTATATATCTAGATCACCAACTAACTTTTTCTCTCCCTTTTGTAATTAGTCACCTTTTGGAAAAGCTCAAGTCTGCAGAGCCTAAAAACGAGAGTTCAGAGAAATTATCCGGCAACTCATCTAAGCCACCGCCCATGCGCAAGAAAGCATTGTTTGGTTACGTCTAATTATGAATTGACTAACTACGGATATCTTGTGTTGGAGTTGTAGTAGGGTTATGAACATAGATTAGGGCAAATTAACAGAACATGTATTTACTAGCTCACATGTCTTGACCACCAACATGACAGCGCCACACTGTCACCGAGCATTAATTATGGCATATCAATACGCGGAATTATATATGTGTGTACATACAACTAACTACTCTTACTATTGCATATACCCAAAGGACAAAAAACAAGCTCAATGTGGTGGGCTCGGTCGATCTATACGGAGCTATCGCCGGGGTATTTATGGTTCTCGATGGAACAAAGCAGGATTGCTCAGCAAACTACCGATTTTTACTTGTGGCCCAGCCCTGAAGTTTGTTTTTTGATAGGTCAACCTGCCATAATAAGCTATGTTGGCGAAAAAAATACGTTGCGAAATGGATGCGCAGTGAGATGGAGAAGAGAGGTCATATGCTCTCCCGCTTGTGTCTCTTGGCTCTCCTTTTTCCTCTTCCTTAATTTATATATGCTATATGATGAGGTCTCAGGTTGGCGGTAGACAAAAAAGAAAGAGTGCTGAACAGCTTTAACGGACTCTATGGTGCTCCATGCATAAGCTTTGAAAGTTGCTATGATAGATGAATGGAGGGGTTTAGTGCTAGGTTAAGGGGGGGGGGGAGTGGGTATAAAACTTTCTGAAGAAATACTACTATACATGTATAAGCATGTAGTTAAGATAAGAAGAGAACCCTGTTTATCATTCTTAGTGTATTATTACTGAGTGTTACAAGTAATTATCTTCATCATCATTCATACTCTCATGCTTGATTGCTTTTGTTCGTCGGCCGGTTTTGATATAGTGGCACGTGTTTCCTTCGACAATAAAAAAAAAAGAGAAAATGAGAGCAAGAAAGTGAAGACTGAGGCCCTTGAATAGATAATAGGATGATTGCTCTGGACCGTATTGCAACGTCACAGTACAAGCCTAAACGTAGTGACCTGGGTTTGATGAAAGTGTGGAAGTACGAAAGAGTTACAAACTTGGTGCGGAATGCTACATTGGGAATAGGACACAGGATGTAATAGTGCGAAGATGATCTGCTCATTAGAAGGCGTACAAGATTGATAAGACGAATTATAAATTTTTGGCGAGATAAAGGCGATATTCCAATAAATGTCAAGCGGCGCATATTGAATTAGATCGTGACGCACTTATTCCATTGACGATTACGAGCCGAAAGTTTATTTATGTATTAATACAGATTCCAACACTATGAAGGGGGTCTTTTCTATCTTCAGAATCAAGCATAAGAAATCAATAGTTTGTAGTTGACCGTTGAAAAGCAAAATATGTAGGGCATAGCTTGCGATCAACGATAGCTTGAGAATAGTCGAGTATAGAGATGATGGACCAGCATCAGATATAAAGTTGTTCTACGACTTAACCATCACACTAAACCCTGACTTTCTTATATTTACGTATATGATGATCACAATGACGGGCAATTATTTATTTTTTTGTTACGTTTTGGCTTGTTTTCTAGTTCGTCATTTTGATTGTGACCGACAGGGCACATCATCTTCTAGAATCTCGTTCACTAGCCCGCAAGTTTGAATAGCAATACAGCCTAAGTGAATGCTAGTCAGAAGGAAAGATAACGGAAGTATTTGAGGTAGACCCTGAAAGTTTGTCCAACGAACTCATCTTAGCAAAAATTAGCAACGTCCAAGTTATCGCTACAGCCCAAGGTTACAGTATCTATGTATTAGAGCGTAGTACAGAATCAAAACAACTAAAGCTCTTCGAATATCGATGTATTGAGATATTGATGTTGAGATGCAGAAGATCGTGATAGTTTGATAGGTAAACAAAGTTAGCCGGATTCGAGGTGGAAGCTTGGGGCCCGTTCCACACTGTTTCTGAGTTGGAGTGCACATTATTTTCGAGCTATATGAAAACTCTATTCAGATGTGTGTATGGTAGGCTGTGGTATAAAGCCCGAACCACAACCACCATGGCACAGGGTATATCTTCTTTTTGGTTTATTACTGTACACATATGTTTGTCCGACAGACGTGTGGTAAAAGAAAGGCAAAAAAAAAGTTATGAACATGCCTGCACGTGTTTATTAGACAGTATTACGTCTACTTAGTAAGATCAAGATGGTGCTATGTTTAAACTTGTGCTTGAATTAGCCCCTCAAACACCAGCACCAGATGGATAGAACCAAATGGAGATCCTTCCATTTTCCGGGTAACCGGGTGAATTAGCTGTTGTAATAACGGCAGCAGCATCAGGAGTAGTTACCATCTCTCTCCTTGCTTGCTGTATTTGTTGTTTGCATGGCCAAGGCTGAGGATGCGCACAAAAAAAAGAAGAAAAAAGGAAACAAAGAAAAAAGACTTTTGGTAGCCTTGTCCAAGTAATCTTGCGGCAAACACCGTGTATCGTCGAGTAACCCTCGGATAGCTTATTAGGCTCAAATGCTTTGCTTTGGCCTAGCGAGATCGATGCCAAGTTTCTGTTTGCGGTGATTTGTGATTTATTTTCTTTTTCCCTTCCCCCTGAAGACGCTTCCAAGTTTAGACGCCTTGTTCTCCCGTCCCTCCCCCTCTACCTTTTTATTTCCTATTGGTTTTGTCCTAGCAAGACTGACGGATCGGCTTTATGGCAAGCCAATCCATGCCCCATCCATCTCCTTTACATATGTATGTATATGTACGTCTATCTACCTGCAGTAGAACTGCCGGCTGATCCATACGCTTTTTCTTGGCTACACACAAATCGACTGCTGATGGACTGATGCCAAGTCTAGCTGCTTGGCAGACACGACTACATTGTAGTAAGCTGGAAGCAGATATATTATACATGATGATGAATGATATCATGTTGATTTCTAGTTGACTTCAATTTCATATTTTCCTGACACTACGATCATTAAACGTAAATTATGCCGATAATAGCGTCTTTACGACAATACCACCCACCACAAGACGCCTTTAGTACCGTTCTGGAGGCACAGAAACAGAACGGAACGCACGTGTCATTCAGGTTGATACTACTGGCGAATTGGCTGACACTGGCCCTGTGCTTCCTACGACGGCGTATACCTATTACACAATAGACAAGCCGTGGGCCTTGGCACTGGAAAAGATGGAAAGCTAGAAAAAGAGAAAGAAACGAAGTTGAACTCTATATCCAGATGGGAGGGCACAATAAACCTCGTGTCGAATGTCTATTTCTGCTCGCTTCTCTGATTCCTTTGACTCATACATATGACATGTAGTATGTATGAAGGGGAGTTAGCCCTTCTGACTCGAGTCGACAAAGATCTAGAATTGTCGAAGCTTCTGTGCTAGTTAACGTTAAAGTTTGGTTAGCCGTGATAGAAAATATTTAAGTCAAGAGAAAGAATTAAGAGATGGACTGAGCGTCGTCCCTACCTTCGATTTATGCTGGCTTTGGCCCTCCCTGTCTGTCTAAATTGCTAGCGCGGACCGCTTCGCAAGAGTTGCTATCCACAAGCATCCTGATATCACATGAACTTTGTCTTATTATTGATACATACAATACATACAGGTAGTAAACATACTATTCTAAGAGGGTTTATAGTACAAGGGGCTACCAAATGCTCAGACGTTCCCGGTGAGGTGGTTTTCCTCGGAAAGGGTTAGAAGTTGAGATGCATAGGAATAGCATATAACAAAACCTCAACAAATACAACAACAGAAGAAAGTTCTTTGTTGGCCAATATGCAACGCAGTGTTCTTTTATGACAGCGTTTTTGCAGCAAATTTTAATTTTGGTAGTGTTCAACTTTTCAGTGGGGGCATGGATCTACCGCTAACATAACATTAGACTAACGATGTATCAGGAAATGACGACTTGATTTGTTCTATTCCCTTGAAACCACGCTCCAAATCCTATTATGTTTACGTTTTCTTCTTCTTCTAGCTGTAATTGTTCGGGGTGAACTTAGCTGGGAACTTATCTTCTTCCTTGGCTTACTGCAGTTGCGATCGAGAACCGCCCTTTGCACAAACGCAAGGAAAGGTCTTTAGGTATTGCTAACACCGTTCATGAGGCAAACTAACTGGGTAGCAAACTGCTACAAAGTTTGGCCTACGTTAGCCATGCTGCCTCATCAGGTCACCGAACAAAATCGATTCGGCAAGCACCCCTGGCAGGTGTCTTCATCCTCATAAGCTGATCATTCTTTGTGTGGTTCCTGATCTTGTATTTACTTTCTTCTTCATCTAAACTTGCTGTTTTCTAGTGTGCTGTAGGAACAACTTGGTTCCTGGAACTATCACATGTAAGCCCAAAAGTCTTTCTCATTTAGACGATGGATTGATGGATGGATGGGAGCCTGCGAGGAGACAAGCTACTGATGTCTGGAGGGCGTGTAATTGAGGTTCCATACTAAAACAGGGATATAGGCCGGGTTTGCCAGTACTGACACTAACATGGACGAGCGAACCTTTTATGGTAGTCTTTCCAGGCCCGGAAAAACTAGTGTAAGTGCGACTCTGTCTCTACGCTACGACACGCCGCAGCAGAATTCAGTAACTAAGATCCAACCACAGCTAGCAGGGGCCGCAAAGACGCGGGAACAGACCCTGAATCCGTCGTCACTCCTGTCCGGCCGTGGCAGTAGTAAAGTCTATTACGACAATACATGTATACTCTTCTCTACTATGCTAGTAAGACGTTACGTCTTCTTAGATTCCGTTATTCACATGTATGAACGATGGCAAGTCCCAGGAAACAGGCTAATCCCTCAAGGAATTGGGGTTGGGTAGGGCCGTTTTGACCGACTACGACAAGACTGCAAGAGTGATCTGCAAATTCATTATCATATAAGAGATTGGCCTTCCCGGGCCTTCGAGTGCTGACTTGAGAAAGCCTTTCCTTCTCATGCTGCTCCCTTCTTCATCAGCTTCTCCTTTCCTTCTTTTCCAACTATCTCCAAGACGTCCCTTTTCTTCTCCTATCTACTTTTTTTTTTTTTTTTTTTTTTTTTTTTGTATCTATCGTTCGTTATTGATATCCCTTTCGTTTAACCATGCGTTTCTCTACTGTTTTGCTGGCCTCAGCTGGCCTAGCTTCTGCCCGCTCTATCGTTGATGCTTTCCCTCCAGAGGAGCGGGCTCTGGCTCGTCGTCTGACCGAGCGTTCGCTGATCTCTACCATTGTTGCTGATATCGAAGAAGCCGCTACTTGCACAGCTTGCAAGGTATGATCACCTAGGAGCACTCATAGCACATAAGCCGTTCTGTGCTAAACTAACACTGATTCTTTCCAGGCTGCACTGATCCTGCTCAAGGCCATCGCCATCTTTGGTGATGATGCTTTTGTTTCCATTATCCAGTCCGTCTGCCGTACCTTTGGTTCTGAAGATGCCGATGTCTGTGATGGATCCCTGGCTCTAGAGGGTCCCATCATTGCCCGCGCTATTCGCGGCATGGGCGTTACTTCCGATACTGCCGAGGTATTCTGCGCCAGCTTTGTCGGTCTTTGCGAATACCCCGATGTCCACCCATGGACTGTGCCTGTCTCTACCAAGAGCAAGAGGGATAGCTGCCACAAGCGTGCCGTCTCAAGTACCTCATCCAACAGCACCTTCAAGATCGTGCAATACAGTGATGTCCACGTTGACCCCGAGTACACTGAGGGCGCTGCTAGCGACTGCACCAAGCCCATCTGCTGCCGTTCTTACACTTCATCTGAAGCCCCCGGCAACAACACTTCGCCTGCCGGCCCCAACGGCGAGCATACTTGCGATTCTCCCAAGACTCTCGAGGAGGCCATGTACGCCGCCATCCAGGAAGTTGCCGGTGATGCCGCCTTTGCCATCTTCACTGGTGATATCGTAGACCACGGTGTCTGGGAGACCACCAAGGAGAAGAACGAAGCCAAGATCTCGGACGCCTACTCCATCATGGCTGAGGCTATCCCTATTGTCTACGGAACTATGGGCAACCACGAGATGCACCCCACTAATGCCTACCTACCTAACCAGTATGGCGACTCATCAGAGTGGCTCTACGACTTTGTCGCCGATGAGTGGTCGCGCTGGTTGGGCAACAGCACAGTCGAGACCCTCAATGTCGAGAGCATTGGTGCCTACTCTACTCTGGTTGACGGCACCAACCTGCGCATCATCTCGCTCAACACCAACCTCTACTACGTCCAGAACTACTACATGTACGACGACCCCATGCCTCAGGACCCTAACAACCAGATCACTTGGCTTGCCTCAGAGCTGCAGAATGCTGAGGCCAACGGCGAGAAGGTGTACATCATTGGCCACACCCCTCTCGGTGACCAGGATCTGTTCCACGACTACTCCAACTATCTAGACCAGGTCGTTTCACGTTACAACGAGACTATCGTTTCCATGTTCTTCGGCCATACCCACGTCGATCAGTTCGAAATCTCATACTCTGACTACGACAACCGCAACGCACAGACTGCCATGGCCATGTCCTACATCTGTCCTTCTCTGACCCCTCTCGAGGGTATGCCTGCCTTCCGTGTCTACGAGGTTGACTCTACTACCTATCAGATCATGGACGCTATCACATATGCTGCTGATATGAACTCATCCACCTACCAAGCCACCTCCGGTCCTGTCTTCGAGAAGTACTACTCTGCCCGTGAGACTTACAACTCACTGGTTGCCAATCCTCTTGCTGATGACGAGCCTCTGACTGCTGCTTGGTGGCACCAGGTCACCGATGTTCTGGAGAATGACTACGATCAGTACACTGCTTACGTTCTGCGCAAAGCTCGTGGCTGGGAGAACGGCGAGTCTATTCCCGATGCCACCACTGAGATCTGCCAACTGCGTGCTGGTCGTGCCGAGGACAACTGCTATGTTCCTACTCCCGGTACCAACTTCAAGCGTGACGACACCAACCAGACTACCAACTCGTCGACTCTGCTTGCAACGGATAACCTGAACGCTGATCACAATGACTGTGGTATCTCTATGCTTCGTCACACCATCACCAGCATGTTTAAGAACGTCGATGCCCTGACCATGCTTCAGGATCACTTCATCAACCTTGCCGGTGATAACTCGACGATTGCCCTCGACGACATCAACCGTCAGGCTTCGCTACTGACTAAGTTTGCGGAGGCGACTGCCGTTCCTACTTCCTCTTAAAACCCGTCATGACAAAGAAAAAGTAACAATCGAGCTGGATTATGCACATTCATTCTTTTTGCAAAAAAAAAACAACCCATAATTGTAATGTTTCTTTCCTTGCTATTTAAGGATTCTAGGTTTCGATCAGAAACATCTCCTCAAAGCAAGCCTTTTCCATCATCATTCATATATATCTCATTTATTCTCTTTCTATCATGCGGTCTTATCACTGCCCGCTATGTATCTTTGCTCTGGATGAATGGCAGTTTCCTGTCATGTCCATGGGACAAAGAACTATCTTATATATTTACATTCTTGGAATGCAACTTCTCTAATGGCGTTGGGTTCTTTCATTCTCTATATCCTTTTTTAGCTTTTATACCACCGAGTCCCCAGTCTTCCAGGTGTCGACCGACTTTTTTTTTTTTTTTTTTCTTTCCAGTTAGTTCGAGTTTACTTAATGAAATATAATAATATAACAGTACTATCCACCATCTACCCATGAATTGATTACCAACTGCTATGTGACATGTAACGTATAATGTATTGCACGTTCAATAGGTAATAGTTACATAGTAAATACGCTGTTTGTGACAATGCTGTCAGGACCTTGCATGAGCTGACATATGGTTCCTGTATACGAGGGAAAAGATAATATGTAAGGGAAAATGAACGTGGAACAGGTGACCCAAGTTCAATGTACGGTGAATCAAAGCTATACATGTACAGAAATATACATATTTGGGACAGGATTTATAGGTTTGGGGGTCCTTGAGAGTTCCGGATGGGGCAGGACCAACAAAAGAAGAGACGACAGGCAAAGTGGCCGAGGACAGCCGGGTTCCGGAAGGAAGATGCAACAGGAAACATTGGGTGAAGACGAAGGCGAGGCGGTAAAGCTAAGGACAACGCAAGATTAAAGGAATAAACTACAAGATATTTGAGTTGACACCTCATATTGAAACAAAAAATTAAGTTTCGAATGTATGAATGAATAGTAGGAAATCCTGATATTTTATGTATTTGAAAGTCATGATGAGTTGACTGAAATAAAAATAAATGATAGACTCTCAAAAGCCTATAACACCGCTACCAAGATAAAATAACTAAATAAATCAAAGATAAAGATATGCCACGTGATCAAGGCCCTAGACAGGAGGAACCAGAAGTCAAGCGCACATGAAGAAAGAGAAACAGAGAAGAGAATAAACAGTCAACACTAATTCGATCAATAGAAAAGACCAAATCGTGAGCAATTGCCAAGCAAAACAACAGAGATATAATAGATTTGTGTTGTGTTTGACTAACAAGAGCCCGGATACGTCGAGAATCGAGTGCGATATGATATATGGTGCGGGAATATTCCAAAAACGCCAGCCCCAGTCATAAATAAAAAGAATATAAACAAATTGAAAAGACGCATGGGTGTTAAATGCGTAGCTAAAAAGAAGAAAAGGAAGAGATATGCTTTACTCTTTACTTCCAGTCTTATTTGGGGATTGGAGACCAAAGAAAGGGCCCGGGAGTCTTCAGCCGGCTGGAGTCGCTCACCCCTGGCGCAAGATCTGCCAATATATGCAGCTGCAGCCTGCCTCGCCTCCTGCCTCGTGCTTTTCCGCACAGCAAGAGAGAAGCATAGAGGAGAGAAAATGAAAGAGTAAGTCAAGAAGCACCGAGCGTCGAAGCCCAGTCATAGCCTAGTCAGAAGAGAGACTCGGCTAGGTAGTAGTCGGTGACTTGGACAGAAAGACAGCCTGCTAAGATAGGATAACACTCCTCTGCAGGTTGTCTATCAGAAGCGAGACTCAAGGAAAACAGAAAGATCAAGTAAGGGACGGGAAGCTGTTCATTTTCGCGAACTCCGCCGGCTTAGTTTCTTTCCGGATTCTTTCTGAGCGTGGCGTTCGTGTAATGGTGTAGCCAACTTCTTAGCTTCTTCGATCTGTTTGCGGCTCTTGCTACTCGATCCAGCCGTCGAGCTTGCTCCAGATATGGCGCTGCCAGTCTCTACCAGCTGGTTACTGACGGCCGCGCTATTTCCGGTAGCGTCATCGCCATCGGTCTCGGAAGACCCGACGACATCGCTTTCCTCAATCCGAGCCTTCTTCGTGCCGTCTTGGCGTGTGCCGATGATACGACGATCGCCCAGTTGTACCTGTGGATTTGCTAGGCCCAGACGACTGAATGCCCACTGGAAAAAGGTCGGCGAGGGCGGCTGCCACTGACCAATGCCGTCGCAGAAGTGACGCTGCTCATCGGGTAGGTTGAACCACACAAAGTGCTTATTGTTGTGGATGCGGCCCTCGATCACCAGATCGCCGACCTCTTCGGGAATGCGCAGTGCCTCGGCCACTAGAATCGGCTGATACGCCGGAATCAGTAGGTGAAGACGGACCGGAATAGTCTTCTGGCCCTTGCGGCGCGCCTGACGTTCGCGCTTTTCAGCCAGATGGCGTGCGGCTATCATGAACAGGAAGCAGGTGTCAATCTGGTTGGTGTAGCCGCAAAAGGCCGGACCAAGCGGGTCCTTCTCCAGGAGTTGGTAGAATGGCGGGTACCAGTCGTTGTCTGGGTGATAGACAAAGAACCAATGGTTGCAGTGCGGATCGGAGCTAGTCTGGCCCATGCGCTCGCGAATCATGGCGTAGACATACTGAGGGAAGTCCTTCTGAGCCATCAAAGCCGTCTGGGCAGCCAGTGTGGTCGAGATACCCTCGAGCTTCTCAGCAATCAACTGCAGCGCCTGGACGCCCTGGTATGTCAGTACCATGTTAGACCCAATCTGGGCCGTTGTGGTGGTCACATTGAAGTAGCTAAACAGATACGAGTTGTCGCACACCGACTTGCCCACTACCTGCATCGATGGCACAAAACGCTGGATCTCACGAATCGACTCGCGCACCGTGCCTATAGTGTCGCCAGCTTGGATGCTCTTGACTAGCGGACTGTCGGCTAGCTGGACCGCCGTGTCCCATGCTTGACGCCGAAGCTTCTTGTCGGCAAGAAGCTGCCATAAGGCAGCACTGGCCATTGCGGAAGCCGTGGTGGCGGTTTAAAGGGTTAAATACTCCCGCTGAGGGGAGGAGGAGGGGGGTTGAGGGGTATGGAGTCGAGTAACGGCAGATAAGAAAGACGAATGGTCTGAAGAGACTCGGTATCGTCGTCTTGGTCGGTGAGAAGATGGAAGATAAATTCAAACCCGTAAGTTAGGGTTAAAACCAACTGTTCGGGTCTCGAACAGAAGACGGTCGAGAATTCGAAGCTAAGCTTAGCTCGATGGAAAACAATGAAATATAAGAGAAAAAGAAAGGGCCCGGCGACTACCCACTATCTATATAGACAGCAAATAAATAAGACTAGATTGGAAGCGGTGGAGGGAGAAGAGTTCAAAGGGGGGCGGCGCGGTTGTATTTATTCGGCAGCTACCTAGTTTGGCTTTGTGCGAGGCTAGTGGCTCAATATGGAAAGAAACCAAATGCAACAATAGCCAAGAATAAGGGAAGAATGAAACAAGCTACACCTTATCCTGAAAAGAGCAATCAGACAATGGAAAACTTATAGAATGTGGAATATGCTGCACAAAACTGATGTCGTTTTATAGCGGGATGATGTGTAACTGACAAACAGATTGATTAGAAGTAGGGCAGGTACAACAAAGATGGACTTGATCAGATGAAAAATGTTTCGAGAACAATAAGGTAAGAAGAAAGGAAAGGAGCCCGAGTCTTGATAAGTTACGGCAAAACGGGAAGGTACGGGTTTTATGATATCTCGGACGGCATGTATTTCTTGTTTTGCAAAAGTAATTATTCATTTATCTATACTTATACTTTTTCAAGATGTGTAGACTCTCCCTATTTGAATTTAATTCGATAGTTGATCCAGCCGATCATCTTCCTCGATGCCGCCGTTCCTTTGATAGAAGCTTGGAATCGGTGAAATATGAAAATAGTAAGATAGGACCGAGGGGCTCAAGATTAGCCTAGGTAGTCGATAGTAAGTATTTTGCAATTGGTAGGCTTTTTGGTACAGTTTAGGTTAGGGAAAGGGTAAATGCATAGAGAGACAGATGGACGCAGCATGCATGCATACTGCGGGCTGTCGACTAGTCAAGATAGAAGAGGAGAGGAGGAGGACAAAGTACATGCTAAGTTACATATAAACTCTTGAGTTGGCTGGGGGAGGGGGGTGGCTTTGCTTGTACCGCCTGAGATTTTCGCAGTAAACGAAAAGCAACACCAATAACAGCAAGTCCCTCTTCCTTCACGGCTATGATGGAAGAGGCGAAGAAAGACAGAATCCCCGGAGCTCCAACATTGAAATAAGGAAATATATATTGAATCAATTGAATTAAACGGGATAATTGTTTCTATTCAAGTTATCCAACAAACTAGTCTTTCTTTGTCTTTATTTTGTACAAGTATCAGTCAAACATTGTCTTGGAAATCTCTTGTCTTATGCTGACTTGCTACATGTATCGTCCTGCCTCCTAACTATTTCTTGGGGCCCAACCCCCAATTCGTCAAAGTCACGAGCTCTTCTTCAAAGATAATGCCATTATTTGTGATTGTAACTGTGTTTGACTGTGACTACCAGTTTGTTTCCTCTGTCTTTTAGAGCTAGTTGTAAGCTTACAGCCCCCTGTTTCTGTAGTATGCTTCTGTCCGCCTTCCTCTGGGTTCGCCCCAGCTTTTCACCATCCATGTTGCCTAAACCTGGCAAACAAACAATAAGTGGTAAACATCAACTTCCTACTACTTCCTGTACTATTTAGCGACTAAACCTACATATATGGAAGTGGCCGTTGTTATCCTCTTAGCTCTTAGGATCAGCCGGCCTTGCATAAAACTACCGTCTTTATCTATAACTATGGTCCACCGAGCCATGTTCCTTCTGCTGCTGTCTGTGCAGCTACTAGACGGACGACTATTAGTGGCAGTTTCTGGATAAGAGACAACAAAGGAAACGAGAACAGTAAATGACTGACAAGCAAAGCAGACAAGCCAGCCTGAAACTACCTCCAGAATAGAGCCATTCCCGTCCATCCTTTGACAACTTGGCTCGACACCATACCGATTTCACATCATGTATAGAGTACAGACTACGTGCACGTACATACATATGTATCATGCCATGTACGACTCGTTCCACACATATATCACAACGGAGACAGCATCTGTATGTGTGTGAAAGAGAAAGAGACTAGCCGCTCGTTGACGTGGCACTACTTGACCGGCACAGAACGGTCAGAAAGGAAGGGAAGGGGGGGGGGGAGGTGATCTCTTCAGTATCTTGCTGGATTCGGGGGGAAACATGCGTGAACAGCGGGATGGAATGAAAAATGGGGGGGCATACAAAGAAATAACAAAAAAAGGTGAGCCCAAAACCGAAGTCCGGGAAATGAATAATAAAACATATTTACAGATATATAAAACAAGTCGGTCTGGTCTACCTTGGTCAGTAATTTGTGATGGAAAAGAACATGCGTAAAACATCAGTTTTTGGCTTGTTAGTCTGAATGCAGGTCATCTTTATACGGAGTCACCTATTCAATTTGCCCTGCATAAGATAAAGCAATGGCACCCAAACAATTTGTTCACCGACTTATGTAACTCGAGCCCTCTTTTTTTCTTTTCTTTTCTTCGGGTCATTTTATGTACAAGTTAAAACGCAAGGCCGCTTTTCTATGCTTGTATTTAGTCACTAGTAACAATAAGTCTAGTTCACAGCCTTTCTTTTTCGTATTAATATGTGCGGGGCAAGTCATCTATCCTGGAGTTTGACTGTTACAACTCTTCGAACATCACAAGTTGTCTATCTGCTGACTAAAAACGCCGAAAGCAAGGCTAAGCCTTCAAATATACTAGGCTAGCGAGGGGCGTAAAGAGACTACAAGATATAGACTTATCTCGGTCGTCTGAAGTTAGTCCACGATTCGAATCGTCAAAGCCAGGGCAATATATCCTCGGGCTATCTCTTTCCCGACTTCAGAGGTTACGAATAGATATATTGAGTCTTATGAAAGAATAAAAACAAAGGACCGGATGTACGGTGAAGTAAGTAGCCTTGACAAAAAAAAAGCAAAATAAAAATAAAACTATCGTCGTTCTTCCTTTGGACTGTCCAGCTGATACCAAACCAAGCATCTATGCTTCTATATTTCCACGGATAGCTGGGAAAAGTCACATATTAACCGACCTGGGACATGTCTGTCTCCCGTTTATTTCTGTATACGTGATACATGAAAGCATGGGGGG
>LJZU01000181.1:0-96727 GCA_001513805.1 Davidsoniella virescens
TACTAGTATTAGTTCAGGGCTGTGTATCTTAGGATACCGAGGTGCTACATAGCTATTAGAGCTCCATTTCCACCTTAATAAAATTGAATGAAAAAAAAAAAAAAAAAGAGAGCAAAACTACCAGAATTCTATAGAGTAGAAGGGATTGACGATTGCAATCAAGGAATAAGATGGTATATATAAATGCATACATATGTATCTGTACATACAGCTAACATAGCTGTATAAAAACGAAAAAAGCATCGACCCCCGATTTGGTCATATACGTCAAGATGTCAAAACACTTTTGGTCTTATCGGTCTATCGTTTTGACGATATTCCCCCCTGCAGAAAAATACAAAGCTAGCGAAGCCGACTTTACTGGAAAATATGGGCTGGACTTTACCTAGTAGAATGTTTGAGATATGAACGCCGTTTTCTTCACTTTCTTCTTTTGGTCTCTTGTGCCTACAAGATATGTCCGTCTTTGAAGTAACGCCGATACAACGATATGCAATTATCTGTATTGTCAAGTACATACACGTGATCAAGTAATTCATCCACCGTCAGGGGAACGATATATCTGTACAGATACAGATGGTTGAATGCTTACTCTTCTCAATTATATCTAGCAGTATAGCAGGAAAATAATTGTTTTTGTGTAGGCGGAATGGATGGATAATATGTAAGTAGTTCAACCAATCACGGTTGGTGATGACATATCTTCTCTTCCTCTAAATTTCTCTCAAAAAAGTAAAAGATTTTCACATATCGCGTTTCCATATGCTTGTATTATCCAATCCTGGCATTAGCCTTGACTAGCAGCAAAAAAAAATTGAAGCACGTAATAAAGGTAAATGTTTTTATAAATGCGAGAATTCCAAGCACAGAGACTAGATTCATTTCTTTTAGTTTAAGTCGTGCCTTTAGAAGAGAAAAATATGGATTAACTGATGAAAAGAAGACTATCAAGATAACGAACCACCACAATCGTAATAAAGTATTAAGAAAAAGAAAAAATGATTATGAGGGGCCAATTAGACAATCAGCCGCGCCAAATCCGATGCCCTCTTTTCCAATTGAAAATCGGGGGGTCTTTGAACATCACATTCTGAGACTCGTCCTGATATACATATCTGTATGTGTGATGTATGTAGGTACACTTATCATTCTTATCCATTATACATACTGATGATGTTTGTATATATATATACATATGTATGTACATATGTATCTTGTTTACATCTCCGTGGTGATAGATGTTTTGACTACACCTTCAATGGCACCGCAGGGAGAAAGAGGAATAAAGACATAAAAAGAAATAGTCCTCAACTATTCACTTTCCTCCAGGAACGGTATGAAATAAAAGTAGGAAACATATAGGTCCTAATGTGTATCTTTTTGTTTAATGTTCGGGTGAACCACCAGCCGCCTTTATATGTCCCACCTTCAACATGAAATATAAGGATATTTTGAACCCTTTTTTGCGACCCCTCTTCTTATTTGATCTTGTAAACGGCTTAAAATTCTACAGAGTTCAGATATGGGCACTGGCAAAGCAAAGCAAACATACAAAAAGCTATAATGGCGAGTTAAACTTCCGAAGTTGGCTTGGTTGACAAGAGATCGTGCAATGGATTTCATTCCTTCTGTTTTTTTTTCTCTTGGCTATATTATCCTCCTTTCTTTTTATCTTGTCATCTATTGGTTTTTTTTTCTTTTTTCTTTTCGGTTTCAATTAACATCTCACTATAAAACAGATATAAGCAAATCAGAGTGACGAAAGGCAATACAATAGAGTCATGTTTTTTTTTCCGTCTTGAGGGATTAAAATGCCTGGCAAGTGGTAGTATAAAATCTATTGTCTGTACATGTGATCTCATTTACATGCTGATTAGCGGAAATCTTCTGTGATTTTGATGTCTTCCTAGCTCATAGTGCCGCTGATATTATCTAAGAGTTGTACCATCAAAAAAATCTTAGCACGTCATAATATCGATATTGAGTCCAGCGACCATTCTAGGGTTATATACAAACCCTGAAAATCGTATTTACTTTTTTTGTTTTGTTTTTTTGTTTTGCCACGATGGTACTTTGGTCCTACACCAGAAGATGGATGGGATTTATAACATTCCAACTACTTCGAGCGGGTCTTTATAGTTAGTCTGCTTAGATCAAATATTGACTAATTAGTGATTTAACCATTTACTGTGGAGGGACCTTGTCGATAAGTAGATCTTGCTGCTTGCGATGAGACGATAAAGACGAGGGGACGATCTCAACAAGAAGGCGATAAAGTCACAAAAAAAAAAAGAAATAGAAAGAGAGGAAAAAAAACGGTACACCAAACAATACAGACATGAGACACCGCCACAGACAACAGCGGAGCTAAAAAGAACGGCAAATTTTTTTTTTTTTGGCTCGAGATCTCAGCTATTCTGTCTGGCCTTTTTTATTACTAGGCCCTCTCTATTTTTGATGAAGTCCAAATCTAAACAGCTCGTTGGGCTACTATAGGAATGCGATCTGCTCGGTTGCTTAGGTATCTTTAGTGGCCAAGTAGGAATAGATTTACACTCTTATATCTGTCTTGAACTTCCTCTTCAAAGCAATATATCTTGAGTAGATTGTGTATACCTAGGATGGGATGGGCTATGAAAGCTGAAGATGACAGTCTTTGAGTGGCTTCCTTTTCTGTTATATTTGTTTTCATTTTGCTTTATCTTAAGTGGTCTTTGCCTTAAATTTCGTTGAGTTATATCTAAGCCGTGTTTTATATATATATATATATATCACTTAACGATTTCTAGGAAGTACAAAGTACTGTTATCTCCACAGATATGTATTCCTCAGTTATCTTTATTTTTATTGCTTCAACCAACGGCCTTTAGTAAATGTTCATGGGGGCCATGTAATATATGTAGCTAGTGGAAGACACATATATACACATCTGTATGAAATCTTTTTCACTGGAAAAGAATGGCTTGTTGGGGCTGGTTTGAGGCGATGAAGATGACCACTTTGATGTATGATGAGCTGGCTTAGTTTGTTAATAGTTAAAAGGGATGTTGTCATGCGTATATGTATGTATGCCTAGTGTAAATATACAGATATATGTAGGTATCATAGTACCAGGCCAGTGGACGAGATATACCATGTTCAATGTATTGGTATATCTGTGCCTACATATACCCATAAACTGTCATGGTTGTTTATGAATCTGTTATTGCATAGTCATAGCGTCAGATGCATATATCTTCGTGTGTATAATCCGATTTGATATCTGATTTGGGTGCGTCCAAGACGATTATCACGGTTGTGAGCTTTGATAGTTTGAGTTCCGTAAATTATTTTACATGTATATAGCCCCATTTATGTATGTACTTTGTATGAATGTCAAGTACAAAGTTGTACTATATAACAACCTAGGGGGGCATTTCATCTGTATATATATGTACATAAGTAGAATCAGACTGACATTGCCCTCTCTGTCCAGTACAGCCGACCTTTGAGTGTTTCGATACCAGGTTTAGATAAAATCATCCACTGACACTAAGAAGAGCGTTGACTTTTAACCACAAAAGTCCAGAAAATTAGTCACAAGGTTATCCAACTAAAGAGAAGGACAACCAAGCTTGCATTTATCTTCTTCATTAGTTACATTATTATTTTCAATTTCAAGTCTTTCTTTCTTTCTTCTCTTCTTAATTGTAATAGCCCTTAACCGCACATCATCCACACGTTGGTGAACTTCAACTTCTGACTTTTTCGAAACGAGGCATATTCTATAGCGCATCAAATAACTTAGGCCGGATAGTTGACTGACTGACCTGACCTAACGGACTTTATGTACTCCGTTTAATTAGGGAAGTAAGTGTCTTTCAGCATTTTAATACTTAGTTTTAGTAGAGTCTTATATATATATCTGTGTACATATCTTGCTCTGGTGCCTATCCATTGTCAAATTAGTTGGTAGCAATGTAAGAAAGAGCACTAGGGGAGACAAGGCCTTCGTAAGCCTCAGATTTCGGCCTGTTTGAACCCACCGACTAGAAGATAGATACATTTGTAGTATACGCCAGACCGTTCTTTTTCTCTTGGGATCCCTTCTTCTTTGTTGTCCGCTCAAGTCGATAGATAAAACATGACATGAATCCGGACTTATCCTATTGGCTTTTTGGACTTTCGTGGTTCCCTTTTTCTGCCATTAGACCCCATCTTTCTTTGTTTTCTTTCTATCAGATACATATGAATCTGGTTGGTGGTACGTGCGTTAACGCTCAAATCTGAGCGGCCATCCGGTCCCTTTTTTGTTACCTTTTTGACCTAGTAGATGTAGCAATCGTTTTCGGGATCCCTGGCTGGGAGAGTGAAGGAAGAGAGTAGAAAATAAAAGAAAAATGAAAGAGGCTTGTCTACGGTAAATGTTAATGCAACTACAGAGGTAAGGAAGCAATACTGGAGAGATAAATGGGTTAGCTATTCTAGTTCGTCATTGAATGTTACATAAGTACATACAATCTGTACATAGGCATCACCAAGAATGACTAAACAAGAAGGGAGATGGAATAGAGAGGTAAATTATTTAGGGCAGGGCTCGGATCACGATTTCTAGGGCTTTGTAGCGAGTTACTTGTTATTTGATTAACAAATATATATATACATACAAAATTATATAAGTATGTAAGTATGTACATACATTACAATATGAGCATACAATCTAGGCAAACAAACGAGATGAGCTCACGTTTTCAGACGGCGCAGGTATTGATCAATCCAAAAGCAGGAGGGAGAAATGGCTTGAGCTTTTCATTATTTAATCTTCATATTCTTCCATGACTTTGGACAATGTTCATTGCTTCATTTGGAACGGTCCAATGCCGATGCTAATAGGTATTGGTGTATATACAGACATTTACCGTGAAGGCTAGCCGGGATTAGCGAAGGCGATGATACTTTCAGGAATATCTGTATACCAAAGTTGATGTCATAACCATTGTAGCCCTAATTTTCACTTCAGTCTTTTTCATCATTACCACTATCATTTTCACTCTGTGTTCGCCCAACTCCCCTTTATTATTATTTTTATATTTATATATATAATTTTTTTTTATGGCTTGTACTAGATCGAACTCGGGTGATACTACAGCCTATATGATTGCCGTTAATATTATTGTTGCCCCGATCATGTGAATGGGGAACAAAGGTCAAAAAGTAAATGGGGGGAGTGGAGGGGTGAAAGGAAGGGGGATGAAAAGGTTCTTCTGTAAAACGATGAGCGGGAGCTTGAATCACGCAGCGGCCAGTACGGAAAGGAGCCAAACGATGGAGAGTCATAGATGTCGGCCGCTTTGAAGCTGACACGACAAATCAAGAGAATGAAGTGTATATATCTATATTCTTTATGCTATGTACATATGCCCTCTAACAAAAGAGGGCGAAGAAAGAGATCACATCTATGTACTTCCTATTGATCCCGTATTAGTTAGTACGATATATTCTGAAACTAGGCCGCTGTAAATTCAGATATATGCCTACTAGGCTTTAGACCAATGTGAGTGAGAATGCTGTGCTGTGCTGTGCTTGACGCAGAGGTCGCCGAGCCGCCCCCCATCTCACTCATTTTTTACCTGTGTGTTCTGTCTGTCTCGTTTAGTGTTTGGAAGATGGTCAGGTAAGCAAATACTACAAGAAATTAAATACCAAGTACTTACAAGTACATGCTATCAAGAAGTCTCTGTGGACGACTCTACCACATACGCCTTCGTATCATATTTCAAATGTCTCTTATTGTGGCTATTGTGTGTTCTCGAGAGGTATGCAAAGAAAAAGAAAAACCCCAAATACTTACATATTTATCCTACTAGGAATAGAACTTAGTGGTGAGCTGAACTTTCCTGTTGCGAAACATTCAGGCGGGTATGTCTCTTTTCTCTTTCCACGGTATATCTTACTTATACTAGTAGTGAGTTTACGTGTGATTACAACTACGGATATATTGCTTACTGGAACGTCCATTTACTATGACACCCATCTTTATGGTACATATAGCTTTCTAAAATTAAAAAATCGGTTGACATATAGGCATATATGTAATTGTATAATGGTGTATATGATCATATACGCTACGATTCTAATTGATCAATTCGTAACTAATCCATCATCAAACACATTTTCTAGATTGAAACCCATCCTATTCCAATCCATTCGCATAATATTGATTTATCGTTGCACTGTTTGTTTCTCTTGTGAGATATCCCAAGTCAGATTGAAATAGAGATAAATGCATGTCTATATACACTTGCTGTACTGTATCTAAGGCTCCCTCCTTTCGCAATCCCTTGGCCTTCTCTTATTTTCTTTTCGTGTCGTTTCTTTTGACTTGGATAGAGAAGAAAGAGAGGGGGGGGGCAACAAAACTTGGGTTGAGTGGATATTGAATCACACAGGCAAAATGTATCAAACTTGATAGGTAAACGAGGCATAGCGACTGACTCCTTTTTTTTTCGATAGGCGACTTGATTTTGAGACTGTTCTTTTTTTTCCTTGGATGATCTCATCTTGTTGGTCCATGTATTACATATATATATATATATATATATATATATATATTTACATATGTATTCTGTATCAAGGTAATAATACCGATTTTGTTAATGGGTTTTTCTAGGTTTGCGGTAACAAATGCGAGGGGCGATAACTTTCAATATGACGAGAAAAAGAAAACATTTACAGCGGATTGAAATAGGGAGGATTTTCGGCAGCATGGAATAGTTTAGTTCAGGTTTTGGTTTGCTCGTAGTCGTATAGAAAATCATCTGACATTTGATCTTCGAATAATTGTCAAATATCGCTCCGTTAGCTAGCCACATCATAACTAATGATAATGCTACTGTTTTTTATGCAATATTGTGCTTCACTGCCTTACCCAATTGTGATCATCTCCTTGCTAGGCTATAGATATGGACAAAACAACTCGAAAAGCATCAGACAGAAGACCTTCGGCTTTTTATCTTTAACGAGGGGCTCAAAGAAAAGAAGACAATAGACATTAGCAAAGTACATATAGAGACAAAGAATGGTATTAAAAAAAAAAGGTCATAACACCTTCCCCCCCCCCCCCTCCCCCCCCCCCTCTCCCGGTGACTTTTTCCTCTTGAAGGGGGACGCGGCGTTTCTCTGCTTCGGTGTTTTATCCGCTGCTCCCTTTCCCTTCTCCTCCTAGATTACTACTTTACTCTATTTAGTCGTTATTCGATTAGCTCTTACTCTTACTTTGGGGTCATTCTAACCGATGAGAAGCCTTGCTCTTCTCTTACTTGTCCTGGGCGGCGGAACGTGCATCAAATCAGGTTCGGTCATATCACAAATATCACGCCTTTTCTTCTGCTCTGAGACCATGCACTGTGTTTCCTCATTCTATAGAGTAACAAAGTGAGTTGGACTTTTATGAGATTCAAACTCGGCTATCTGCCTAGTTGCCTTGTCCATCTTAAATCTGACATTCTTTGCGCATAAAATTAGCCGCTTCTCCAGACTGGCAACATCATTGACATGATATACCCTAACCCTAGTCAGTCATTGCGTGTAATCTAAATACATCTAAACAACATTTATCTAGGAGATATCATGAGAAGGAGATAGCATTTGATTTTGTTTAGAAACATCATTCATAGATGTAGCGCAGCATAGAATATATACCAGACGTCTTAGACTCATGTTGATAGTTACACACACTAATTGGGATCAATATACATGGCCAGTGTAGCTAATCGTATCGTGTAGTCGAGAAACTGCTTTGAAAAAAAATCTTTAACAAAGCTGAAATACTTTATTCCCCGATCCAGAACTATATGTAGATCGACCTATGTGAAGATATATGGCTAGTATCATGTGACCATGTAAAAATAGATTTAGTTTTGGGTGCGTAGCATAATATACATATGAAGATAGGTGAGATGTGTTTGGGTCGGGCATACGGCCATGTTATATTTATTTATCAAAATTATAATGCTGCTTCTATAGTCTATTTTGGATAGAGCATTGCGTTAACCTCACGTTGAGTTTCTCATGTTGAGTCGTTACATGTTAGCCCTGACAGTTAACATATGAGGCACGCGTTGTATAATTAGAACACCATAATGTGGCGACGTCGTAGGGTTCTGAGATTATTCTCATTGGTGATACGTGTGGACCAGGCCTATAGAACGCTCGGCAAGCTATGGTGTCGAGCTTGGAAGAGCACATACGCAGCGCCTAGAGGCTTCCGGCACTTATAATACTACCGAGATCTTGATCATATCAGAATGAGTCGAATCAAAACATTGCCAACAGCGTTAGTTATAGTATCTCAAGTGATGACTTTGAGTAGCACCAAATTTCAATTCTATTGGAGCTTGATGTTGAAGTCGAATCCTATCTGATGGTTGTAGAGTCATGTGTTGTGATGTTCTAAGTTTTAAAAAGGCCATTGATCTACCTTGTCATAGAGCAACGGATGAAAGAATAGGATGAAATCATGCGCGCCGTTTTCAATATAGTCAATTTATTCTGTCGAGAACGCTTTCCGTACGTATACCATGGCACTTGAAGCTGAAGACGACAGGTTCTTACCTGTATCAGATGGTCAGATGGGATATTTTGGAAGATATGAAATTATATTAGTTAAAGTAAAGACATTAAGAATATAAATGACGTATGGTGAGTATGATATATCCAAGTATGATATTTGATTCTTGGAAGTAGATAGGAGATCGGGCTATCTACGCACCTAATCGTGTGGAACTCGACTATATTTGTTGATACATGGAGTATGTGTATCTAGAAACATCACTTTTTGATATAGTTAATACAATAGCTCATGTTAATCAAACTCAATACGCAAGCATCTCACTAATATCTGATGCAAATTTACACATGGAGATGCCATTGAGGTCAGAAATAGGGTTAATACACGATAATGGATATATATATTAGGGTTTTGAAGAGTCAACATGTAAAAAAAAATGACATCACCAAAGTTTAACTCATAGAACTTTGATGTTGGGATGAACGGATACGAGGTGCATGTACATGACTGTGACTGTAAGGTGCATGATAACCGAACTGACCGAAGGAGATAATAATCCGGATTTACGAATTCGTGTACGTACGGAGATTCATAATGTGCTACAAAGTCCACCGAATACTCCGACTGTGAACACACTGTTAATTGATGTGTACTGACAATAAGCATTATGTATGTGCTTGTGGATTTATAAACTGGAAGGGCTATTGTGAATGCGACAGGTTTTTTCCTTTCTTCTTTTTCTTTGTGCATTTTGCATACGTCGACTTCTTCAATCTTATGAGGTGGAATGTTTGTAGGAGCCGGACCATTCTATTGGACACGCCATTCACGCCGTCCATAGTGTTGTGGTGAATGAGGCAGAGCAATTACATATAGTGATTTTTCTCACAAAGCGGCCATGGATTTATGGGAACATGCAAGCTGACTTCGATGTACATGTTGACTGGAGATCTATATATATATATATTGTTATACGAAAAAAAAAAGAAATAGGCTAGCAAGTAATCACTCGTCATAGAACAAGCACCGTTACTAGAAGGATTGAAGATGTGTTGGTGAACGGCGCTGGTCTGCGGTTGAGTGGCAACGGTTGGAATGTATTAAAACAGTATACAGATATTTACCGTTATGTACCTAGTAAATGTCCGCGTCAAGTTTAAATTGGTCAAGACCTAGGCGGTAAACAAGATGCGAGGTCCATTGTACTATGTACAGTCGTATGTACCTTGAATCAAGTCGGGGACCCTGCCAAAGAGAAACCGCTAAACATGAGCTTGGACAAAGTCATGTGTTTTTTTTTTTTTTTTTTGAATTAATTAAACTTATGGAGCTAAAGAGCTATGAATGAATTAAAAGTCAAGTGGTAGGTCGCACGCAAACCGCATTTATTTGTTTTTGATTATCCGACGCCCAGCCGGCAGATGCACAAAGCATAATAACAGTAATAAATATTGGCTTTATAGGTGATACTCTAGGTACACACAAGTACGTATATTAAGGATGATTAGTTGGTATTGGTAGTAGATACACAACAAGAATTTTGGCTAATCACCAACTAAAGTGAACACGAGCAATTGCAACTCGGCCAGCCATTGGATGTCACCTGGCTCGCCATGGCAACTACTGTGATGCTGACTTATGTACGACTCCGCCAACTTCATACAAACTATGTGCATGCTAAATAAACAAGCTAGACTAGACTGTTTTACGATGTCTGAAAAAAACTTAAACTAATTGTATATGTGATTACTTGCTTCATGACTTGCTCGCTTGCTGCGATCCTTTCGTTTGCTATGCACTTAACTAAAAGACTAAAAGGCTGGAAAGCAATCCAGTTAGCTGGGCGTGAGATGCAGTACGAGGACAAAAAAAGCCTGTAGCCAGATCCAAAATTCAGATCCAGGGCTCCTGCCACAGTGGTTCTTTTATAGTGGGCCTTTCCTTTCCTTCCTTTCTCTTAGTAGTTGATAATTTTTCAGGCTGCTCCTTCCTAACTTGAGCATTGCGTTTCGACCGCCAAATTTGTGGACTCCTCTAAAATTTTGGTGTTGAGGCGCCCGTATATTTTTCTCTGTCTCTTCTGTTTTTCTTTTAATTTTTTTTTTCTTTTATCATCTCAGCTAAATCTGAGCGATCGATTCACAAAACGGCCTCAGCGCTAGTGGCTCTTTGTTTTATCTCTTTATTACATCTGCCAAAGACTATCAGTACACACAAATCTCCTGGTGCTGTTTATCATTCGTTCATAGTACTGTTTGGTGTGTTTACTAATATAATAATTGTACACTCGTTTTGTCTCTTTCGTTTCTCGCTTTGTCGAGCTCCTTCTTTCGCTTTGTGAGCCCTGCCCTTGTACTAATATACAATCGGCCCCTGCTTTATCATCATATTCTTCATAATTTTCTGTGCTTTTCTTCAAATTGCCTTTAGAAGAGTGGCCCAGGATCAATTCCATAGCTTGCGCTCGTTTTAATTTTGGCTGTGTTTAATGTGCTGTGCCGCCATAGTATAGTTAGACATAGCACTATAACTTGTTGCCCACTTGGAGATTTGGGCCCCAAAAGACCTGCGCACCTTTGGTAGGAGTTTCGACTCTATCGTTTATTACTCCTCCCTTTCTCTTCGCACAGGGTTTCCGCACAGCCAATCTTTATATTGTCTTTGTCTGTTAGACTTGATCACATCGTGAATCTTGTTTCTTGCTCTGTAGCGTGTCTGTCTACTAACGAGTAGCCGAAGGTCCCTTTGTGAGATCTCTCCCTCGCTATATACAGAGTTGTCAATAGTGGCTTGCCTACTCGCACTACTAGTTTCCTGGGCTATTGGAAACTTTGCGCCCTTGAAAATACCCTTCCGCCAAAGTTGAAAAAAAAATCGCGACGAAACACCACTGATCGGCGTCTGTCACGGTACTTGTGGAAACAAACCGTTCCCTTCTGGACAGTTCGGATCTCCAGTTTCTTGAAACGTCGACACTCCTCAATACCGACTTTGGAGCAACGCTTACGAACAAACCAACAAGCCAGCCGTCGTTCCACGCCCGGTCTTGGTGGTAGTAACCCGACGTCTCCAACGCGATAAGACAGAACGAGAAGAAGACGATCTATTTGTTTATTTCGGGTTTCTTCACCATTCGACTCCCAAGACGACAAGAAATAATACATATCGAACACGATATTAAAATGCCTTCATTTGGAGATTTCTCGCCAATCTGCCATGACACGCCGTTGCCATTATGCGCTGCCATTGGTCCCGAGTCGGCAGCAGGCACCGGCGTAGGCATCGAAGCCCATTGCTTTGCCCGCAACATTGAGTTGGCCAATACCATCATATTCCAGGGTGGTGCGTCAGCAATGCATATTCTGGCTCTCGTAATGACGGTGATCATGATCTTCCACATACGTGGAAAGTTCACTGCTGTTGGTATGCCAAGCACGACTCAAAGTTCAGCTGAGTGAAGAAACAACAAGCTAACTGACTACCCATAGGCCGCCGCGAAATTCTCACATTCTTCTATATGTACATGCTCTTGACTTTCGTGTCTCTCGTTGTCGATGCTGGTGTCGTGCCTCCCGGTACTGCTCCATACCCATACTTTGTAGCCATCCAATTAGGGCTATCCTCGGCTACCATCACGTCTCTCTTCATCAATGGCTTCGTCGGCTTCCAACTGTACGAGGATGGTACCCCGCTCTCCGTGTGGCTTTTGCGTATCTTCTCCATGATTTCATTCGCCGTTTCGTTCTTGGTGGCTCTGGCGACATTCAAGTCGTGGTCCCCTCTGTCTCCGACCAACACGATTGGTCTATTCGTCGTCATGACAATTGTTAATGGTGTGCAGTTACTCATCTATTTTATGATGCAAGTAATGCTCGTTGCCGGCACTCTACAGGACCGCTGGCCTCTTGGTGACTTGCTCTTCGCGGCTTTCTTCTTGATTGTTGGCCAGGTCATCATGTACGTTTTCAGTGACGAGATTTGCTCTGCTCTGAGCCACTATCTTGACGGTCTCTTCTTTGCGACTGTCTGCAATCTTCTGGCTGTCATGATGGTCTACAAGTACTGGGATTCCATCACTCGTGAGGATCTTGAGTTCTCTGTCGGCACTCGCATGAACAACTGGGAGGTAAAGGAGCTTCTGCCCGAAGATGACCATCGCAACACTATGTACCACGACGACCCTCACGCTCAGCACTTCAGCACTCGTGATTCGTTTGCGCCACCATTAGCAAATACGCGCTACTCGCAACGCTACTAGACAGAGCAGCTTGCAAGGCCAGCGTCTGCGGTGTCATGGCGTCTGATGCAGCATCAACAATTGCAGCAATTCCTACCTCCAAGGCCCGCAACTCGTAGTTAGCCCTGCTTTTTCACTGTAGTTACGTGCACAAGGATAATGGAATATGGCCGGCATGATTCCTTTTTTTTTTCTTCTTTTCTTTTTGTTTATTATATGTTTTTGTTCACTCATTAGTACGACTTGGGCTTCTGTGTGTTCATGTTTTCGGTGACTTGCAATGTATTTCATACTCTTTCTCTTTTTATCTCTTCCATTCTATCTCACCTGTCATCAATTCTTATTATATATATATTTTTAACTAAATTCTTCGACTACAGATCAATAGCCCATTATAGCTTAATTGTCAAAGTCGACTTGAAATTCACGTTTTTATTGTTATCGTTGTTGTTTTCATTGGAATATGTGGTAGTCTTTGGGCCTTACTATCAGAGTAACGCCTTTGAACATAGGAGGGATATATAAAAAATCATCATTATCGTTATCACTCAAGTGCCAAACCATTATACCCTTCTTGCGCATAACTTCATGGCCATTGCTTGTGGTCATAAGAGCACAAAGATACATTGTGATACCAATAATCATTGTAATTAACTATGTGCCATTGAATGTATTTGATATGGTGTCGTATCTCTTAGTTTGTTTTGGCATATAACATCTAGACGTTCCGGCGTCTTTCGATCCATTCTAGTCGACACGTCCAAAATTTCTCAGGGCTAACACCTTCCAAATCAGAAGAACTGGTGGCCCACACTCTAATATGGTCGCGACATATCTGCATTTATTCCTCTTGGACGACTCAACTGCTGATGAGAGATCACGAGAAAAGGCCGGCTATTTGATTTGATTATATTTTACGTCTACCTAAATCACTGAGATCATACGACGCCGGATCGGCTACCGGACAGATATGTAAAGTCCTCTGCTGACGACAAACTCAATAGCTTTGTATGTGCGGGACAAAACTGTCCCCTAGCCCCAAAGAACTAGTAGTCCATGCCGGCTAAACGCCAAACTGCTATAATACCTACCATCTTAAAATTCAACAAGAATTACATTGTCCGATATGGTCTAGGGGCTAGGATATCTCGCTCTCACCGAGAAGGCCGGGGTTCGATTCCCCGTATCGGAGACAAAAGCGGCTTGCTTCGGCCGTCACTTTTATGTAAAACCGGGAGACCGGTTCCCAGTCTCCTTTTTTTGGTAGATTTTTGATCTCACGTTCTTGTATCTTTGTTTTTTTGTTTGTATCTCTTTTTGTATACTTTATCTAGCGAAAGAGAGACAAGTTTACCGACTTTTTAGGGTCATGATGGGCTAATAATGAATGATGGTTGTCTTGTTAGTACATTAAAGGATTATGGAGGCTCAGTGTATTGTTTTCGGTATTGAAGTATAGCATCAGCAGACTACAATTTAGAAGCTTAGCTTAGATATCCTTGATTCTGTCTGATATACCCTTCGATGATTTGAAAACTCCACTATCTGTCATGACGCTATAGAGCTGTCCATCAGATCATCTCAGGTCACAGGAAGCATATCAAAATAAAGTACCCCCATGATAAACCTTGTGGTTGTGTCTGTGGGGGGCCAGCATTAAGAGCAAAAAATCGGAAGAAGACCGCCAAGAGCAGAGACCTGATTCAATGGAGTACTAAAGGAAGCGGTAGAAGAGGGAAGAGAAGAGGGCAATGATACCCAAGGACATACGACTACAGATACAACTATGTTACAGTAGAGAAGCGGGTTCCATGCAGTCAACATGCAGGGCACACAGAACTGCAGGTGTTATTTATGCAGGATAGTATAGTTAAATATACTTATATATGTGATGTACATACAAATCAGGATGCTATTGTCACTGAGGACCAAGATATCAAGTCTAACGTGTGTCAAGATCGTGAGGATAAGACGAAGTGAAAAGAGGAAAGGGACTACACATATAACCATTGATCACACTGATATGTATGTAGCAAGGATCTGGCTTTCTCAGCCCGTATTTGCCCCGCCTTTGTCGTCATTCCCCAACAAAGAAGCTTTTTCCATTCGTAAGAGAGAAAAGAGAGGGGTTTTCTTATGATAGGACCTTATATCACTAGAAGCAAGCTGATAATACCCAAAAAGCAGCGGGATTAGCTGAGGAGCCATGGCTCAAAGAGCACAAAAGCGCTCACGAGATGCAATCATTTCCAGAGCGACCGCCTGTGCCGACCAAAGAGTCGTGTGACGCCGGCTAGATTTTCTAGCTTTGTATAGTTTGGTATCGTAGCAGACGATGAAGGGTCGCAGTGAGGATTGTCATTTTTCCCTTTTTTCTTTTTCTTTTTCTTTTTCTATCAGACTTAGAGAGAAGAAGAAACTAGAATGAATAGCGATTGGGATCTTGATAAGCTCAAGTCATGTAGAGACGCAGGTGAGAGGCGCAAGGCAAGGATTATTAGTACTTGAATTATAGCACTTGGATTACTTAGGTAGGGCCCGTCCACAGACTTTGTTTGAGCTTCAAAATGCATGGCCCGCCCACCAGAAACGCACTAAACGTTGTTTCTTCCTTTTTCACTCTTCTATCCTCTTGTTATCTATTTAAGCTCGATTGGCGCCTTGATATCTTCTTATATAGCTTTTCATACAGCATTGCTAGTCGCCTTCGAGATCTACACATACTCTATATCTGAATTCGTTGCTCGACACCGCCCTAGCACTGTATTCTGCCGTGTTTTTCCAAAAGTGGTGAAGGCGCGATCTTCAAACTATTCGATTGAATATCTGGCCTAGCCAAATAAACTACTTTAAAAACTTACGCATACTGAACCACATTTTAGCATCGACCCCACCAAGGCATCTCGAATCACGGCCGCTCAAGCTGCGCCACTAGCTAGCAAAAGCCGCTGCCTTTCAAAACTAAAAAATTAACGCCCCCTTCAGTTTCATACCTCTCGCCTGGTATGAAGATGGTCCCTGCCGGCCTGCGTCCGCATGACCCGGCCATGGCCTCTATACTGGCCTTTGGCGCTGTGTTAGTAGTGCTTCCGGCGCTATATGCCGGCCTAGCTTCGAGCATCCAGCCACGTCTCCCGACACTCCGAAACAAGCGCATCTGTCTTTTGATTGCGCACCCCGACGACGAGGCCATGTTCTTTGCACCGACGGTCCTGGCGCTGACTAAGCCATCGGCCGGCAACCACGTCAAGATCCTGTGTTTAAGCTCAGGCGACGCCGAGGGTCTTGGCGAGACCCGCAAGAAGGAGCTGCAGAAGAGTGGCGTCCTGCTGGGTCTACGGGCCGAGACGGATGTGTTGGTGGTGGACAGTCCAGATTTCCAGGACAGTATGACTGCGACCTGGGATAGAAACAAGATTTGCGGATTTTTAGCACGTCTGTTTGCGGCGCGTGGACGAGAAGCTACGGCTAATATTGATGTGATTATCACATTTGACGACCGGGGCATATCGTCGCACCCTAACCACATCTCGCTGTACCACGGTGCGCAGACTTTTGTCGGCAAATTGGCACGCTTGGCGGGTGCTGAAGTGCCGCCGCCTGTAGACTTGTATACCCTAAACACTGTCGGTGTTGCCCGCAAGTACTCTGGCTTCGGCGATGCATTCACTTCGCTAGGCCTTTGGTTTGGTCGCGGCTTTGGGTTCGTCACTCCACCACCGCCCACTTTCAAAGAGACAGAGGACGATGAAGAGGAAGTTGAGCCGCCCAAGGCACTGCTCTATTTCAGCTCGTTCACGGGCACCACTCGGGATCATGCTAGTGTCTCTAGAGCACGGGCTGCCATGACTCGTGCCCACGTTTCTCAGATGCGCTGGTTCCGTTGGGGCTGGATTACACTGAGCAGATACATGTATCTCAACGAGCTCCGTCTGGCTAACCCGCCAGTTCCTGCCGAGGGCTACGCTGATGCTGACACGGTATCATCCATGGGCGCGCCTACTGAGCTGGGCGGCAGCGAAGTCGACGCTAGCGCACACGATGTCAACGACAAAGAGAAGGTTCTCTCTGTTGAGCGGGAACGCGAACTACGTGCACTCAAGCGTGAAAAGGATAAGTACATGCGTGAGCGTGAACTAGAGCGTGAGCTAGAGAAAGAGCGGGCGAAACAGCGGGCTTTGGTCGAGGAAGAGAAGGATAGAGAACTGAAGCGTCAGTTGGCGGAGAAGGAAGAGACCGAGAGAGTGGCTAGAGAGATCTCCGAGACGCCGAGCGAGAGCGTTAGTGAAGCTGGTAGTAGCTCCCATAAGGAGAGAAAGCACAAGAAGCATAGCAGCAAGAAGCCATTGAGAAGGTAGACAGGACATTCACATGTGTGTTTTAAAGAGAGATATCATATTATCGTTATAAAGACTTGATGAATTTAAGCAGAGAAAAGCCGACATGCCACCATGAGTTCATAGAGCTGTATGTCAGTTGTTCTAGAAGCTAATAGGCAGAGATAGGCAATCTAGATCTTTTTTAGCATGTTTATACATAGTACAACTGATAGTAGCTTGGAGCAATTACTCATAACAGATGAACGCATCTTAGTAAGCGCCGCTTGAATGCCGGCGATTTATGACGATAGGTTTTGATTGTATAGCTAGCAGGCAAAAATAAGGAAAAAAACGTCTGGGTTTTCTTTTTCTTCGAAGCTCGTTTGCTATGTGACTATTGCATCACTTTTCACTTTTCCAAGATCCAAGTTTTATTGAATGCTTTTTTTCGATTTCACAGCTCTAGTGATTTCTATATTCCTCGTGACTTATTTTTTGGGCTTTTCTTCTAATTTTTTTTTTAGAATTTCCTCTTTTATTTTATTTTCTCTTTTGTATTCACACAACTACACAACAGTTGATTTACCGTTTATCTACGAAGTCTTAAATGAGCTCAAAGGGCAGGTGGCTTTTTTTTCAATTTGGCGTCAACCATAATAAACCCTAGCTGGCTGGCTATCTGCTGTAATTATCTTTTGTCTTCTGTGTTTTGCTATACCTTTTTTATTCTTCTCTTTGCTTTGGGCTTGGTTAGTTAGGCTTTCGCTTGTCTTCTTTTGTTCTCATTGATTATTTTTCTTTTTCTTTTTTTTTTTTTTTTTTTTTTTTTTTTTTTTTTTTCCTTTCTCGCTTTCTCCCTTTATATTCCGTTTAACCCATGCCTAAAGTTTCCTTTCTTCCTCTTCAGCTACAATCCTCTCTCTTATGTTATGGATTCTAGCGATCTAGAGAGTCTTTACGACCGCGATTCCTATAGTGACTCCAGCGACAGCGAAAATAGTGACGATAACCGCAATAACAATAACGGTCCTACCGACAACGACAATTACAATCACACCTATCCCTACCAAAATCTCTTAGCCTTAGCCCACCGCCTCGACAGAGATTCGTCTCGTCTAGAGTGGCCTGTTCTCGGCCAGTACGATCTGGACTCTGAGGTAGACGAAGAGGCAGATTCTGAGGCAGACGAAGACCCAGACGACGACGCATACGAAGACGAGCGTCCGGACGGTACTCCTCCGCCGATTCGCTATCGACTGGTTGCCGACCACCTCGTTCCCGTCAACCCCCCCTCGAGCTCATCCGACGTACGCCAAGCGTTCCAATTTCGAGACGAAGACCTCGAAGGCTACGGCGAAAATATCGAAGACTACGAAGACTTTGAGGGCGACCAGAACGACGAAGACTCCGGAGATTACGACGACTCCGACGACTACTTTGAAGGTTACTACGACGACGGTGTCCGCACACCGACACCCGACGGACGACCACCAGAGGACCACTGGCCTGAGATTAGGCGCCAAGTTGACTCGTCTACCTCCAGACCGACCCGTAGCGTCCCAATCAACAACTTCGCCTCCCGGTTGGTAGAGGGAGAGACTAGCCCATCAACAGCTGGCCTTAGAGTATCACAAATCAGCATCAACGGCAGAATCCTACGCGGCGATATACACATCGGACATATCTCATCTGGCCCTGTCACCGCGTGGCCGCTGTCTATCTCTATGGAAGAAGCAGAAGCAGCCGGAAGCAGCCGGCACCAGCAGCCCTCGTCGTCTCGCCCAGGAAGTCCCACAATAGGAACCTACTTGATAACCACAGGCCACCAGTCATCAGACAATGCTTCTGTCACATCGAACTCGGGCCCCGCAGACTTGGATGTTGAAATCACCCAGGCTAGATCAGAAGTCGACGGAGACCAAGATTCTGGAAGCACATCCCCGAGTGATGCTGAGGAGGAGGTGGACACGGAAGACGACGACGAGTACTTCGATATTGACGGCTCAAGAGAACACGAGGAGACTCCCGGCTTAGACCCCGACTTGGACATAGAAGAGACCCTTCACGCCCTTGACGATAGCGAGGACGATGTGTTGCCTAACCTAGAAGGGTTTGAACAAGATATTCTCGATCGCCACACCCGCGATACTTTTGCGGCCCACGTTTTCTCTATGGCTGTACCAAACCACCACCGGGTGCATCTTCCTGCACCTCCGAGTGATTTCTCCTCTCGCCAGAGGGCTCATCCGACTGATGTTATCGACCTCACCGAAGAGCCCGATAGTCCTGTACGCCCGACGACATCAAACGCCAATCTGTTATTGCCCTCTATGAACGACCCCGTGCGTAATCCTCTTCCGGATCCGACAAGGCGACTAAGCGGCTATGACGGTCCGGTTCCAGACGGCCAGTCTTCTAGCACAGTTCGCATACAACCCGGCTTTGGCAATCCCGGTGGCAGCAGCAATATCAATAATAACACCATCATTGATCTAACGATGGACGACCAACCAGACGACGACCAACCACGACGCCGACAACCGATACGGACTGTTACTGAAGACGATCTAGTAGTTGTTGGGTCTAATCCCGTCGTCCGTCCCCGAAATACCCATCATCACCACCATAGCCACACCCATATACATAATCCCCGCAACCACGCCACAGGAGGTGGCGACTGGGGACTGCAATTCCCTCAGTTCTCTAGATATCCTCATGACTTGATCAACAGCATTGCAAATAGACTTGGCGGAGGTCCTGTATTTCCACCAAACGACCGTGGTGACGCACCACATTGGGTCCGAAATGGACCCACGATGCATCCAGCTGCGGGCCCTGCTGCCCTCCATATACCAATGCCGGGACGTAGATCACGGCGGAGTGATACCGTTAGTTTTCTACCATTAGACTTCCATCATCTCGCAAATAACCACCTTCACTACGGCCAGTCTCCGTTCGAACCAGTACGAGAAACCACACCGCTGCCAACACGCGAAGGCTTTACGCGTGACACAAACGAAGAGACCGTCATGGTATGTCCAGGATGTGACGGCGATCTCGAGTTTGATCCTCGTGAGAACCGCGAAGAAGGACACGCAAAGAAACGCACCAAACGCTCTAAAGCAGAGCATTATTTCTGGGCAATCAAAGCCTGTGGACATGTAAGTGGACACTTTAACGCCATATCTGTTGTGTTTCCTTTTTCGTTTTGCTTAAACAAACCCTAACACTATCATAGGTTTACTGCTATCAATGCTATGAAAATCGCAAGCCTCTCAAAAACCAAAAGTCGGTATTTCCAACAGCCGAGGGCTCGACAAACAAAATCATATGTGCTGTAGAGAATTGCGATAGTGAAGTGGGCAACAAGGGCTCGTGGATTGGTCTTTTCATGTGAACCAGACACTTTATAGACCTATCTGATGTATCAGATGTATCATTATCGATAAATTATAAGTCATGTGGTGTTATTGTTGTGACGTACTGCGAATAATTAATAAGCTACGAATATAACGTTACATAAAAATGTGGTAGATACCAAATCAAGCTCACATAATTTTATTGTGGTGATATGGTTTTGAAGATTGTAAGTATTTATAGGAGTTAGAATACCCAAAAATGAGATAACTGTGAAAGACTACAAGAGTAAGACATCTTGTAATTGTTATATGTAGAAGAAAATATTTCAAAAGAACAGCACACCATCCAACCTATAACCTCCCAAAGACAGAACAAATAAAGATATAAAACAACAAAACTCATCGATGAGTAAACCGCAGGGTATATGCTAGAAAGATGCGACGCGATAGAAAGAGAGAGACATTTCGTATAAGCCAGACACTGAAAAAAATCATACGACAAGACCATCTACTGGCCGCTCGGTAAAGACGATCTTCTCCGTCTGGCCCACAAGCTCGTCTTCGTTAGCATCGTAATCTCTGTACGGGAACGCAGTAATCGCGGCGATTCCACCAAGAAGATAAAGACTGTCCGAGGGACCACTAGGGGCGAAAACGACCTCGGCACCCTGATTAGTGACCATCTCTGTCATCTCGATCATCTCCTTACGACGGGAGATATCGCTCTCAAAGAACCAGCTGGTAGCAACGAAGAGAGTCGCACTACGGCAGACAGCGCCCATTTCAATGGCACGCTGGACGTTCTGGGGACCGTAGACGGCCCAGCCATCATCATCACGAAGATGTTTTTCAAGCTTTGCGATTCCGGCTGCTGTGGATGAGCCGATGGCGTCGGTGATGGAGCCACTACGTAGAGCTTCGGTAAGGCCGTGGACGTGGCCGGATGATGTATGTGCGATGATCATCTTCTTAGAGGCAGCGCCGAGGATAGAGTAGCGAGTGGGGTCTTCAGTCGCGAGCTTAGCGCAGTAATCACGGAAGTTGGTGGCGGTGAATCCGGGAGATGTGGTAAGGATGGGCTGTGCGTCGATAGGGTCGAAGGTGTCCATCATAGAGTTGACGGTATCACGGAAGAAACGCTGGGCGGCACGGGCGTTGTTCTTGCTCTTGGAGCCAGAAGCGGAAGTATAAGCAAGCTTGCCGCGGAAGCTCGACTGGATGCGAGTCCGTGTGACGACACGAGTCGGGGTGACGATGCAGACATGGGCGATATCTTCTTGCATGACAACAGCGCGCAGATTCTCACGACGATCGGGATCACAGGCATCACCGAGAAGACGCATATCCATCTCATCGAAACCATCAGCCTTCCAGATATTGAAGGGCTTGCCTAGGGCGAGCTGGAGAGTGTGGTAGCGGCCATTGGCTACGAGCTTGTTCTCGCCGGTAACACGGCCTTTGATGTTGAGGACTTCGTCGCCGTCGATGTACGTGGCAGAGTCGACGCGGATGGATAGCCAGAGGGTAATGCGCTCAGAAGGCTTTCCCTCGACTGTCACGATGTTGCGGACGGTCTGGGTAGTGAAGATGTCGCCTTCACGGATGACAGCAGACAAACACCACTAGAAGGCATGTCAGTCTATATTGGAAATAAAAAGAGGGAAATCAACTTACCAGGTCTTCGAGCTCGTCAGACACAAGATTAAATCGTTCGCCCTTGTCGACGATTTCAGGTCGTAAAGCCAATACATCGTACTTTTCACCGCGGGTTTCTTCACGGCGCTTGCGAGACATATCGCCAACACGTTCCCCACTAACGACTCTCATCTTTGTGATAAAGATGTGTGATGTATGAAGAAACAAAAGGCTTTGATTAAAGCTGTGATAGTGAGAAGCTGACTGTGCTCCGATGATTTATGTAGTCAATTTAGGTTGGACGGTATTGATATTGAGAAAGTGATAAACAAGAGCAAGGAAAGTGAGTAGAGACGAATGACAGAAACGAGTCAATACGCGTGGGAAAGCGCGGAAATTTTATTAAAGAGAAAAAAGTCGGCAACCTTCTCATACACAACTCTAAATTCGAGATCCTCTAAGTTTCTGTCACAGTTCTAAGAAGTGATTTTCGATCAGAGGTTACTTTAGCTCGAATCGTGCTTTGGGATGGAATTGAAACCTAGACCCGGCGATGAACTTCATCATAGTAAATCATAGTAAATCTCATTGGCCACAAGGTGGGGTGGCATCTGAATAGCGGGGCTATAAGCTGCCTAAGTGGCAATTGGCAACTACCTGCAGTTGCTGTTTGGTAGCTAATGAGCTAATTGCTATTTGATTACTGAAGATTCCACTTTAGACTACTGATTTGATTCGATTATATTTTACATCTACCTAAATCACTGAGATCATACGACGCCCATTTAGACTACTGAAGAGTAACTTGAGATGTCATAAGCCAAATGAACTCAAAAATCAATTCATACATGTAGAACATCATTACATCGTCACGTATAGTGAAGAAACATGAAACGTAGATACAGGATTGATGAGATATTCCAATCAGTCGTAATATACAATGTAAAAAAGAAACTAGAAAACAAAAATAGCAAAAAAGCCAAATGCATTTTTTCCGTATCCAAAGACGCCGTTTGTGGTACCGCCCCCATCTTCTTCTCCTTCTTCGTTAAAAACTACCCGTTACGATTTTTTTAGACGCTGATGGTCTTGAAGGCGTTGAACTGCTCGCCGGTAGCCAAAAGGGTACCGGGAATCTGCTTATGCCAATGCACTTCCTTGACATCAGCCAAGAAGTGAACAAAGAGTAGCTGAGGAGGGATATCCTGCACACCAGCAGTGTCCTTGCTCTCCTCATCATCCAGCTCAACAGCCAAATCCCACAGAGTAACAGTCGAATCACCAGCAGCGACAGCAACAATACTATCGTCGGTAGGGTGCCACTCGATACTAGTGATCTGTTCCTTGTGGTAGTCGAAGCTAGCGATAGGCGCCGGCGCATCACCGTTAGATTTCCAGCTACGCAGATCCCAGACAGCCCAAGCGCCATCGTCGGCACCGCTAGCTAGTAGGTGGGTAGTGCTGCGCGACCACGAGATCACGTTGACGTCGACCTTGCTGATAGTCACGCTTAGTGCGGGCTTTTTGCTCTTGCTGCGAATATCCCAGATACGCACGGTGCCGTCGCTGCTAGCAGAGGCGAACACGGAGGTTTCCGAGGGACTCCACTGAATGTCTTCGACGGAGGAAGTGTGGCCACGGAAGGGCTTCTCGTGCGTCACGAAACGGCCTGCGTCAGCAGTGCTGGTCAGATAGATGAGACCGTCGTTGTCGCCGGTCAACAGCTTAGGCTCAGTCACTGTAGAACCGCTCCAGTCAACGGCATAACCTTCGCTTCTATGTGTACGGATGGTGTGTAGAGGCTTGTTCTGGTCGGCGCTGATCATGGTTCCAGGCACATCAAAGGATGTCAGATGGGGGGATATGTCGTGGATATACGCCTCAGCGCTCTCGGTCATGGTGGCAGTCAAAGTACGGCCTCCGGGGGTCTGGTGTACACGCACACGATTCGTGGTAGATGGTAGCGGGATGCTCTTGCTCTCCAGGATAGCATCGGTGTCTTCGACATCTTCATCCTCGTTATCGCTGTCATCGGGACGCTCCATCTTGCTGAGACCGGAAAGCTTCATGACCAGCAGCGAGTTATCGCCAGTCGACGAGCTATCAGCCTGGGTACCCGCAACCGTGTATAAAGTAGCAGGGTAAACACTACGGGCATCTCCAAGCGAATCGGGCACGACATCAAACGACAGGCAGGGCCATGGAGTCGACAGGCTATGCAACATATCGTATGTGCTCGGATCGGGAGCCAGGATCTGGCCCGGCTCTAGCTTGGTACGACCAACGATGAAGGTGTTCTGGTCAACAGCCATAGCAGCTTCTTTCTCCTCGGCTTCGCGCTCGGCATCGGGACGGCCGTCGACGCCGGCTTCCATGATCTCGTCTTCGCTCTCGAACTCATCTTCGAACTCGTCCTCGAATTCGCCCATGTCGTTGTCAACCTCCATGGCCTCGGCTTCGGGCCGGCCGCGGTCCTTCAGAGGCGTATCGTCGCCGTCGGCATAGCGTTTAGACATTGTGTATGTGTTGTGAGGGAGGTAGAGTTGATGTATAGTTTGCTGGATATGTGCAGTATAGTGCCGTGTGATATCGATTTTGACGAAATCGTAGAGTTCACAACAATGAATTCGTACCTTGTCTCCCGGTCTTTCTTTGCCTTTTCCTTTCCTGTCGCGAAGCGGGGCATAGCCATCTTGTTTTCGTCATAGTAGAAAAAAAAATTATTGCGATAAGATAAGGAGAAGAGCCCCGCGAAGCCAGAGCGGAGGTTAACTTAACCCTAAGTCCAAGAACAAACCCTGTATGTACAACCCTATACTTCCCCCAACTACGAGGCAGAGATTGATAAGATTTTGCCGCAGTTTTATCAACCGTTCACCAATGCACCGTTACATTGCCAAGCCCGATGATGCCGTCCAGTGCCTCCTGCCCAAGCCTGTGCTTCTTGACTTCTACGAGATATACTTCAGAATAGCTTTAACAATTTTTACGTCTTGGTTAGAAGGTGATTTCGGCACTCCCTTTGGTATCTCTATCAATTTGCTCTTTTGGTTCTATTTACGTACATGTAAGATATGTGTGACAACATAGTGGGTTTACCGATCAAATTTTGTAAACTATTGTGAATTGTCTACATCTCCTATAAAGTTTTCCGATTTTCAGTCTCAATATATAGTCACCTGGGGCAAGATTTTCTTACAGGATAAAAGCACCATATACTTAGTACAGATACAATATACAAAAGTACCAGCCGATGGAACCCTGAGGCCTTCGTTAACTCGTCGTCCCGATTCCAGCGGGCAAATAAACTTTAGTTACCATAAGCTTGTATCCTACCTCCATTTAACGGCCTTCCTTGTTCTTCTTCCTCCCTAGTGCAAACACAACGATAGGTACAACTTTACCCCCCTCTAATATGCTTACCCAATATTGATTTTCTCGTAAATACTTCCCAAAAGGGGCTATGTACCTATCTGCCTTAGTCGGAGGTTGTTTTCCAGCTTTGTTTTCTTGACTTTCGTCTGACGCTCAAGTGCCTTTTAGTATTAGTACACTTGGCGATTAATTGTCCCTAGCACCCTGGGTCTTGTTTTCGATCATGACAAACCTGTGAAGAAAACCTTTGATAGCTTCCTACGTTATGCTACTTTGATGGAACTTCTGTCTACTTTGGGGAATATATCAATTCGAAGACCGATCAACACGTAAGAGTCCCTTCATATATCCGGCCGTAGTGTTGAATGTGTTGGCGACTTTTCTGAGTGTAAAGTTTTTATGATACCGCCAAACTCCCCAAGATTGCTACGATTTTGTCTAGTTCATTCTTCATGTTTTTTTGCCGTTAAACCGCCATAGGCGAGCGATCACGCAGTAGTACCTAACTTGATATGACAACTGGAAAAGCGAGACTCCGCGGGGGTGAGATGTAGTAGATCCGTTGCTCGAGTCAAAATGGCTGGTATCTTGTGGGTAAATGGACGATAGAGGGTGACATTTCAATATTGGTTGGATCTTCTAGCTTGGTACGATGTTACTATGGCCTCGATGATCATTGTGAGCTAAACCGGCCTTGCTATCTAGACGGTGGATGGGGTGACGATGGCGACGACTGGTTGAGTGAAAGGAAAGCCTTGGGTCAGAATACCCTTCTAGCTTGCCGTTAGGGTGACGCCGACTAGAGTAGACAAGGGCACGGATTAGCTATTTCGTTCTTTGGAGCTATTCCTAGAGACTATAAAATCAGGCAAACTCCGTAGACAACCAATGGTAGCATCAAAACCGTCTACGATGATACATGTATATACAGTTAGCCTAGTCATCCTAATAATGTATGTGGTAACAAGCCCTTGTGTTCCAGAAAAGAGAAGAAATGTATATTGCCGGTATTCATCTATTTACATTCACCCACGAACTATACTTGACGGTAAGAACGGTATAACTAGGTGATCAGCCATCGGGAAAGCCTTGACTTGATGTGTCAAGACATACAGATACACTTTTAATCGCGAATAGCCGCTGGCGATCTAATCTCGTGTTCTTCGTATTGATCTAAAATCTTTTACGTTACTTTAATGTGTCAAAGTACATGGGACATTTTCTTCTTCGTTTTCTTTTCTTTATATAGAATTCTTTCAAATCAATCCTAATTTTTAGCGGGTAGCCCGCAGCGCTTTTAAAGGGAAGATTAGCATTTTTTTTTGTATGGGAGAAATAAAAAAGAAAAGCTTGGGCTCAAGGCCAGCCTTAACTCATGTCTCATGAGAAGACATTAAAATCAGAGATCTAGCTTTTGCATGATTATATTAGTCTTCGTTTCTCAGTTGGCTAGCCGAAGCCCGAAAATAAAATAGATACCGAAATGCTTATGAAAGATGACTACGGATAACTGCCGTCTACTTGCTTTTTGTGTCTAGCTGACTAGCTTTAGACCTCATAAGCCTACCTCAACTTGATACCAACTACGAACTAGCCTAATAGCACAACATTGCTAAGACGTACCCCCAGTTGAATCCAAATGTTGGTCCTTCTGTATTTGTCTATCGTTGGTCCGCGCTTGGTGTTGTAATGGTCTTTTTTAGATTTTGCTGTTATTATTTACTATACCTATATATCAGAGCTAGTACTAGCAAACATTTTGACTTATAGATGAACAGAGTTGCCATATACTATACTTACTACTCTTTTCACACCATGCTATATCTCGGTCATACTAAAAAAGCGTGCATGGTCCACACGATGACACTGCACGTTGCGGACCTGATCTGGACAAGCAACATTTGTATAGATATTGGCCTCGTATTACCGATCAAGTGCCATCTATCCGTCACATCTATAGTACGCCGGCAATATAGAAAAGAGAAAAATAAAAATAAAAGAGAATATTGAATAGAGTACTTGATTAAGATCCGAGTGCGCATCGCCGAGGAACCTGAAGCTACTAAGAGGAGGAGGATCCTTTAAAGACCTGAGGTTCCCTTTCCCACATGGTTATCTGATCTATTTTTTATCTTCCATCTTCGTGCCTTTTGTTCATTTTTTGTTATCTTATCTGCTTGGCAGCGTTGTGTTGCTTTTTTTTTTTTTTGGCTATATGATAGGATACAAGATCTAATCTCTTGATCTGATCTAATCTTATCTGATCAAACAAAGATCAAGCATCTTATATATATCACCCTTCCCAGCCGACCAAAAGGAAAACAAGAAAGAAAGCGTCTCCACGATTTTTGCTCTAGCCTTCTGCACACTATGGGTGTCCCCGATGTTCCTGCGGCCACGACACGTGCCGAGACTGAAAAGCGTCTTTCTGATGAAGAAGTAAGCCATGCTGTTGATGCTACTGCCGTCAAGAAAGATGCCGAGGTCACTTTTGCCGAAGCCTCGGCAGAAGGCGAGCCTGAAGGTGAGCCACAATACGGTGTTGAGAAGATGACTGCTATGACTTCTCACTGGTCCTACAAGTCTATGATCGCGTTGTACATCTGGTATGTTGTTCCCCTAATACTCAACTCGAAGCCAATGGTACCATTATCTCTAACTGTTAGTTTCCCACATGTAGCATCTACATTACATCGTACACTCACTCCATGCAGCAGCAGATGAACAGTAATCTGTCTCCCTATGTCACATCCTCATTCAGCCGTCACGGACTCACCTCGACCGCCGGTATCGTCGCCCGTCTAGCCAGTGGTGTGACTCAGATTCCCCTAGCCCGAGTCATCAACATCTGGGGCCGTTTGGAAGGCTACATCCTAGCCCATTTCCTTTGTGCTCTCGGACTCGTCCTCCTCGCCGTCTCTCACGATGTGCAGACCTACGCCGCCGCTCAGGTCTTCTGGACAGTCGGAAGCGGCTGGATCGGCTATATCCACACCGTTCTGATTTCCGATACTACGTCTCTGCGTAACCGTATGATTATCTACGGTATCAACTCGACGGCTTATATCGGTAATGCCTTTGCTGGTCCGGCGGTTGCCAAGCTGTTCCTGGAAAAGTCCAACTTCCGCTGGGCGTTCGGTGCTTTTGCCATCATCTTCCCCGCTATCGGTTCGAGTGTTGCCGGTATGTTGTTCTACCATCAGCGCGCTGCCCGCAAGGCTGGTCTGCTTCGCGCTCGCCCTAAGAGTGAGCGTTCGCTTGTTCAGAACTTGGTCTTTTACTACAAGGAGTTTGATGTGCTTGGCATGTTCCTCTGCGTTGCTGGATTCTCGTTCTTGCTTCTTCCTTTCAGCTTGGTTACCTATGCCCCTCACGGTTGGAAGACTGGCTACATTATTGCGCTGCCTATTCTCGGTGTGGTCATGCTGGCTGCGTTTGTTGCTTGGGAAAAGTTCGGTGCCTCCATGCCTCTGGTTCCCTTCAAGTTCTTCAAGGATAGAACCGTTCTGGCCTCGGCTGGTGTTGCCAGTGCCATTATGCTAAGCTTTGGGTATGTTTTCGAGTTATCTTGTATGCCTTCTGTTAACGTCTACTAACAACATCTCTTCTAGCACTTGGGATTCGTACTTTTCGTCTTACCTGCAGGTTGTCCATCGTCAGACTGTTGCCCAGGCCGGCTACATTATTAACATCTACACCATTGTGTCATGCACCTGGGGTCCCTGTGTTGGATAGTAAGTCATCTCTCGCTACCAGTCTCTATCCCTCTCTGATAATTGATACTAACCTTCCCCTATAGCATCATCCGCAAGACCAACCACTACAAGTACGTTGCCGTGGCGGCGGTTCCTCTAGCCTGCCTATCCACCGGTCTGCTCATCTACTTCCGTCGGCCCAGCACCTACATCGGCTACATCATCATGTGCCAGATCCTCAAATCCGTTGCCTCCGGCACCATCATTATCTGCGAGCAACTAGCCGTCATGGCCGCCGTTGCCCACAACGAAATCACTATCATGCTGGCTCTCATCGGTCTCTCATCGTCCGTCGGAGGTGCCATCGGCCGCGCTATCTCCGGTGGTATCTGGACCAACGAGCTGCCTCAGCTCCTACTCAAGTACCTTCCCGATGATGAGAAGGCTAACATGCGCAAGATTTACGGTAGCTTGCCTATCCAGCTGTCGTTCCCTTGGGGTAGCGCGACTAGAAACGCCATCGTCATGGCTTACGGAAACGTGCAGCGTAAGATGGTTATTGCCGGTGCGGCTTCGATGCCTTTGGCTATGATCTGTGTCTTCTTGTGGAAGAACGTCAACGTTGGCAAGATCAACCAGACCCGTGGCCAAGTCTTCTAAATGCGTATACTTATAGTGCTGCTAATTGTTCTCTTGAGGAGAGGGTTCCGTGTAGGTGGGGTTGTAATTCAGACAGACAGGGTCTGCGTTTTAGTGCATCTTAGTTTCTCATCAGCATAAAACAGTCGGCGCACATGTTAGCTTGTTTCTAAAAGGTATACTTTAATTTTTATTTTTTTACTAGTATACACTCCAACATATGGTGTCAAACTGTTTTTTAACTTGATTTCGATATAGACAAAACACAAGGGTTATAGCACATGTTATACTAGGGTTAGCACATGGGCTTGTCGATCCACGCGTTCCAGGGATCTTCAAAGGTCATCGTAAATCGCTGCCTATCTAGAAATCTGAAATAGCAACATGAACATGAACAACAACATGCTACAAATAGCGTCTCAGTTGTGATCGATCTTGGTTTGTTAGGTCTGAGAGGCAAATTTTAAGAAGAAGTTAGAGATAAGCCGGAAACCCGGTGAATTTCAAACTTTTTACTCAGGACAAATAAGTTGAGATGCAAACATTAAGTAGAATTGAATCCCTTTCTTCGGGAGCCTAGATCTCGGTATTTCACTCAACTTCTGTCAGAATTCGTCGCAAAACAATAATCCCCGGCTGACAAACAAGCCCAAAAAAATGAAGCCAGATCTTGAGCGAAATACTGCTTTTGTATGAGGACATGCCGAATGCTCTTGTCTTCATCTGTGCGCTGGACTGGAATATGACTTATTCTTGGCTTTCCTTTTATGAATGAGAGGTCAGTTCGAATAGAGTTCATAGCCTTGGTGATATGAGATCATAAAGCCTATGCCTATAGAGGTGCAAAGTGTATATGTAGTTATAGTAACGAGTCACTGTGCTTGCTATAAACAGATAATGACCCAAACGAACCGACAAAACATTAGGCTGAGGATTATAGTTGTACATGGTGTAATATCATTGCAAAGGTACCTGTACCTTGCAGATATATGAAGTGCTTGTATTTTTCATATGTACGTACACTGCAATGTTCTTACTACATTGTACATATGTATTATTATTGCATATGCAACTAGGACAGGGGCACAAACCGGGCATTCCTTTGATATCTTGCCTTTCTGCTCTTTATTCCTGATGCTAGATCGGCGAAACGGACATTTTCTTTCATTGTCAGGGACAGATCGGGATTGTTGTTTCTAATCACTTGACTGCCTTTTCTAACTCACTGATGTACATAACATTCTTTTGTATATCTCCCTAATACTTTATTGCTACTATTTTGCCGTTTTTTTTCATTTTTTCATTTCGTTTCAGGGTTCCCACCAACTCGTGGCCTTTCAGTACTATCTTGGGACAAGTTTGGGGAGGAGGAATGGTTCTGAAGTTTTGTGACTGGCAAATCCCTGTAGCTCTGAGAACCGAGATGAAGCAGTTCGAGTGCAACGGTGCAATCTACAATGATCGATAGAGTTTGGTTATAGAGCAGAAGAACTCTCTAGAACAGAGGATTATAGAAGAGAGCCCAACTAAAGAAGCCACTATAGAACAAGACCGCTTGGACCGCCTGTCACCAAATAATACCAGATAATGGCTTGCTCAGGCGAGTGTTTTTTGCTCCTTTGAATTATTATGGCTGCTACTGCTGAGGCGAACTACTGATATTGTATGCTGTTCAAGTGGTTGGTAGACCGTTAAAGGAATATCAAGTCCAAGATGAAGACGGATTAGAACAACACTACCGTCATTTACCATACAAACACCATATCATGAATCTGGGTTGGAGTACTGGAGATGGTGAGGGAATATTAGTAAATGTGTGTAGCAATCTGAATCTGACTGCTTGACTTGTCCAACTGGCTGGTATATGCTGCTATTATGCATACAGATATAACTACATGTAACTACAGATATGAGCATATGAGCACGGGCGTGACAAGACTTCCATCCTAGAGTCTGGATCCTAGCCTGGCATCAACAACGTGAGAAAAAAAAAGGCCCGTGTTTCTGCATGGAAACACTGCTACAAAATAGAGTCAAAGTTGGATAAGGAGAGGAGAGGAAGGGGGGAGACAGACTTTGTTGACTATGTTTGCTTTTCTCTTCCCTTGATTGCGGCTTGTAAACAGAAACATCAAGGCGAGAGAGATAGAAAGAGAAATAAATCTCGTCTTCCCATACTTTCATTAAGTTAGAGTAACATTGGCCCTACGTTGCAACTAATCTAATAGAGGAAGATTGCTCAATATACATGTGGTGGTATCTCTCATTTATTTCCTTGGATTGAGAAGCTATCGTCTCTTATTGTATGAATTTCTTCTGTCGGGTTTTTTTTTTTTGGTCTGTTTGTCAACAGTCACTTACTTATTATGATTCTTTCCTTCATTTTATACTCAATACCTTAAAATCCTTATTTTGTTTGTCCTTCTTTGATATCGCCTATTCCTGTCTATATTATATCAGTCGGCAGATATTACAAGTGCCTCAATTTCTCACTTCGGCAACCAGAAACTCTCTTCTAATTTGGCACGACTGGGATCCGAATCATCTACAGATACACATTTGGTCCTGTTTGATGCACAGCTATCGAAACCCCAGGTCGGGCAGGCCGCTATAGCACAATCTCACCACAATAACCACAGAAACTCACGTTATTCTTACCTACCTATCGTCATTAGCCAACAATGGCGTCGAATACACACTCTCGAGTAGGCTCGAATACCAGTGGGCGCAACTTCCCATCGCCTGCCTCACCACCACAAGTTCATATCAACCATGCCCGGCAAGCATCTAACTCTTCGGCCTCACAATCGCAGATTGGCCAGACAAGCATTGGCGGCCGGGGCACCAACATAAGAAGTCCTTCTGGTCCTGCTCGTGGCCCTTCGGTTAGAAGTGTTGCTAGCACTACACCTATATCGCCGCGTAACGGCGGCATGTCATCGACGACCATCAGCTCAAACCGAGCCCCGCCACAGACCTTCTGGGCTGATGATTTTGGCCCGACTCAGTATACCTTCTACCAGGAGGGGAGCCCACCGGGTTCCATCCACGGCGAGAAGAGCCCTGCCATGCTTAGTCCCGGAGTGTCACCACGATCACCATCAAGACTATCTGGGCTCGGCGCCGCCTTTGGCTTGGGAGCATCGGCGAAAAGAGTTAGTGGCACTGTTGCCTCTCGGACGACCGCGTCGACATCAGAAAAGCTCCAGGGCCCTGAGGTTCAGCAAAGCAGATGGTCGGTACCGACAAATCGCTGGTCGATTGGTGAGCTGCCAAAGCGTAGACGGCCTTGGTTTGTTTGGGTTATTGGCGGCGTTATTGCTTTCATCGTGATTGGAGTCGCAGTCGGTGTTGGTTTGGGTGTCGGATTGGGCTCGGACAAGGCAAAGAACAAGAACCACAATCCATCGTAAGTTGTTGGCCTATTATCATTGACACAGACATAGTGTTGCTAACTGTCATTCTCATAGTTTATCTGCCGATTCAAGCGGTACTGGTACGGCAGTCATGGCCACGGCCACAGCCACAGCTACAACGGGACCGTCAGCCACGACTTCTCTATCATCTTCTGAGAACGCCGCTGTGACTGATTCAATGGACACTGTATCGTCTACAGCCACGCCAACTACCATGGAGACTGTCACCACCACCGGCACATATATCTCGGCGGTCGCCACCGCTACCCTGACATGTCCCATCACATCTGGCTCGCTGGTCACCGATACTTCGACATCGAAGCAGTTCTTGCAGACTTGTGGTATGGACTGGGGATCCGAAGATGGAGCCCATGATATCACTCACACAACCACAACAACCTGGGAAGACTGCGTTCTGCAATGTGCTAAGATCGACAACTGCAATGGCGCAGGATGGGGCTTCATCGAGGGCGATCCATCTGCGGGATGGAGATGCTGGCTGAAGCAAAATGTGACTGGCACTGGCCACTCCGCACGTAAAGACTGGGCGTTTGCTAGATTGGTAGACTAAGGGGACTAAGGGGTTGATTACAGGATAGGCTAGGCTTATCAGTCAATGATAGTTGCTGCTGCTGCCCGTGATGATGGATGTGGCAGACTTTCACATCAGTACACACACAATCGAGCAGACCGAGAACTCATCACCGAACTGGCTGGATAGGCTCCAGGGGGTGAATTCGTTAGCGATTCGATTGGTGTGATTGTTGTGAGGTATTTGGATTTCTTATGGGCTGGCCGTTTTGCTTTTGTTTGCTGAGCTGTGTGGTTAACACAGCAAAAGATACCCAATTTCTTCTCTTTTTCGTTAGCTTAATGTACTATATAATGATAATATCGAGAGACTCCGACCGCAGGGTTGCCTGCCTATTGATTTGAATTTATCCATGATAAGAAGACATGTTGATATAAAGTCGAAGAGGATGTTCCGAGATCCGAACACTAGTATTTCGAACATGCTGCGGTGTTCGGTCATTAGCGATGACGCCATACATACATACTCTGTAGACACAGATATGTACATATGTATGTGCCTATTACTAACTGAACAGTCACTAAACCCCTGCTGTACCGAGCAAATATTTGTCAGCGTCTTGTTCCGAGTTCCGACCTTGGGATTTTGACGAAGGAAGCAAAACCCGATATTTTGTTTTGGAATAAGCCTATTGTCTGGAAGCGAAGATGATGGTTGTTGAGTATTATTTGAGTAGGCTGGCAAATTTGTGAGCGAGACGAGGAAGGAATATCATCATCAGAGATGGCACATTCTAGATGATTTGGGGCCTGAGGTGGCCAATTTAGCGTTCGGAGTACTAAAGTCACATCATAACTCCTCAAATCTTGGGATGCAAATGACAAATGAAAATGACTCCTGTAGATCGATGACGTGCTTTGGTTTAGATTGTATCTAATAATCAAGACTGACCATTGTTTACATATTGAGAAGCACATATTTGGATATAGTATGTACATATACGTTCTTCAAGTAGTAACTGCGATGTTTTATTAAAGAGAGCAAGGCCCCGCTGGCCCCGTTCTCGCTACCCACTTTCTATTTTCCTTAATTCAACCTGCACTCTTAGTATTTTCTATCAACTTTCTTTCCCTCCTACACTCTTCACCACTACACACCGAGCTAACAACCATCATTTTTTTGACCTTCTTAACCACAACCAAAACCTTCACAATGGCTCTCCGCAACATCTCCACCGTCGCTGACTTCAAGGTCCTGCTCGAGAGCAACACCTACGTCGTCGCCGACTTCTGGGCCAACTGGTGTGCTCCCTGCAAGGCTATCGGTCCTCTCTTCCAGACTCTGTCTTCGGCCCACGCCATTCCCGACAAGGTCGCCTTCGCCAAGATCGACATCGACGATGTTGGCGAGCTTGCCCAGGAGTACGGTGTCAGCTCGATTCCCACTTTCCTCGTCTTCAAGAACGGTAAGCGTGTTCAGGAAATCAAGGGTGCTGCACCCGCTAAGCTGAACGAGCTTATCAAGGCTACCGTCACCGAGGCCAACTCCGAGGCGTAAATATTCTCTTCTGTCTCTTCTTTTTTGTCTCTATCGATAAACTTTTTTTTTTGGCTTGATTTTTTCCCCTTTTTTTTTCAACCATGTAAAAATAGTACGCCTCTCAAATTTACCCGAGATTGTTGTTTTTTCACGCTGTTATAAAAACCACGGCTCGATTGTAATCCCTCTTTTCCGTTTGTCTCGGAATCCCTCACAATAGATATACCTACTATATCTCTTATCACGACCCCGCTATTTGAATGAACGACTCATCGATTTTCGGCTAGCGACTCTATCTTTGCCAAACTACCTTTTCGATACGAAGGCTCGTCTATTACTTTTCGGCAGTCATCAAAACTTCCTCTTTCAATGATATAGAAATATATACTGTTCCAGCTGAATTACCTATTTGATATATGATATCATATGTATATATATATATAAATTAATTCATGTTAAATGTGTGATAATGTGACATGTATATATAAGCGTGTATCTATCGAAATAAACAATCCTGACCATAACCACCGAACAAAGGGAACAGAATGCAAACTAAAAACTATATACAAGGAGAAAGAGAAGTAGCACTGGTATAGCCAAAGCCGCATGTGTATCGTAGTTGATATTGACAGCAAAAGGGAAAAAGTCTCAAACCATGATATAAATCAAAGTTCTCGTTAAACTGCCCTTCTCGAGATGGATATAGATATAGACGATTTGACTTCAATGGTTAGTCTATATCATATCAATGCATTGGGCTATTTAGTGGTGATAGGCTCAGATGCCAGCATACCGCACCCACTACAAAAAATTCGAGGCCTTCCACCGATTTTGCGCATATAAAAATTGCGACGTCCACAACCTGCACAAGATGAATCCGAAGTTTCACTATCGTCGGATTCCTCGCGTATCATGGGCGCTTTGATGATAGGCTCTGGCGTGCTCTGCGATACTACCCTAGTCGCCTTATCTAAATAAGTTGTTACTTCTGTAGATATCAGTGCATTTTGTCCCACTGGAGTGCATGGAGCGGCGACGATAGCTTCTGATCCTTCAACATCGTTGACTACGATGGTTGGTCCAATGCTAAGCCTTCTCTTTGCTCGCACAAGAGGGTTTGAAAGGAAGTTACTCCGTATCGTCGGGGTGGAGCTAACATCCTCGGAGTTGCGATCTGCTGGTGCTTGGCTGCTTCTAGATCCATTCTGGGCTTCTGACTCGGCCACGCTCTTGTCCGCAGACACTTCCTTGGATCCGTCCTTGTTAGCATCGTTAGGCGCCGTGGTAGATGACAGGATGGCGGCTTTAGCAGCAATTGCAGCAGTTGTAACAGACGCCATAGATATGCCGACAGACCGACCACGCCACCGGTTGAAGAAACCTTCAATGATACCTTCTTGGTGTTCCTGTGGCTTGTCAGCATCACTAGGTGTCGAATCAGTAGATTCTTCTCGGACTTTGACAGATCCAATTTCATCCTGGCCGTCCATTTCTGACACATGTGAAAAACTTGGTGTTGGTGGGACTTGGAAATCCGGGGTACCACTAGGTGTCATGGAATGGTTATTGTTGGTAACATCCAAGACTGCAGTGCCATTGATGTAGTGTGCCTTTCCAGAATCAGGCGGCGTTTGGGGCTGGACAATGGGCATCCTCTTCGAGCGATCATAATCAGTGATAGGTGTTCTTGGTGAGTGTATAGCGGAAGCGTGTTGCTGGGCGCTATTCTGCGTGTACCGCTGAGAACTTCCATCTTCAACACCGTAACGCCACGAGTTGATAATTTCCGAGTTCGATTGGGGTGTTCGGGTGCCCATTCCAGCGGCGGCCATGGTATTGAGCTGTGACATGGAGCTGCGGCGGGAGTATGGCTGGCCACTGCTTGCAAAACTGGCAAAGCTGGCACGCGTCATGATACTACCAGTACGCGTGAGTGTCGACAGTCGATGAGAGGACATGTTTTCATGACGGCGCTTTGCAATAGCACAGTCCTGGCGCCAGATGCGGATGACACCCGACTTGTCACTAGTGATGATGATGTTTCCGTCATTATGTGCCGAGCGGGCGATGTATGCAGGCGATTCTTCAGGCTTCATTGTTCGCATTGGAACATTGGAGAGAGATGTTTGGCTGGTGGATGCTTCGTTTTTGCTCATAAGCTTGATGGGCGGAGGGTTACATAGATCGTAAACTGGATCATCTGATGTACCAATGAGTCGCCGAGTAGTGGTTGGAGCAAATATAGCGACTGTGACAATGTCGTCATGGGCGTCGAAGTATTCGAGTGGGCGTTTGTCTTTGATCTCCGAGTCGGCTGTGGTTGTCGGCCAGATAAAGACTCTTTTGTCCTCACTACCGGAAATGACATACTGTCCATCGTCGCTTAGGCGGGCATGAATTTGACTCGATGCGTTCTCATGCCCTTTAAGCTTCATATCGAGTGTCTTGTCAGCAAGATCGTACTGACGAATCCGTGAGTCGTTCGACGTTATAAGAACTTTAGTTCCTCCGCCACTACCCGCGAATCCGGGTGTGTGAATAGTTTCAATGCCAGTAATCTTGCTTCCCTTGGCATTACGGCCACGAGATGATCGCACATGTATTTCTTTTTGGAGTTTGAGGCCCTCTGTGTCGAAGAACATACATACACCATTAAGCATGCCGGCGATTGATGTACGACCATCAGGTGAAAATGCTACTGCAGTGATGAGATCAGCAACAGGGTTTGAAAAGGCCACCGCTTTATCTGGTATGCTCCATAAACGAAGCACAGAATCTAGTGACCCAGCAAGAAAGAATCGATCGTCGCGGGGATGAAAGGCAATGCTAGTGACAAAATCCGGATGCTTGAAGATGCAAAGGTTTTCCTGGTAATCGAGATGCCATAGTCGTACTGTTTTATCCATAGACGAAGATAACAGAAATCCATTTTTACTCCAGGTCAGATCGAGAATCTCGCCTTCGTGGCTGGCAAACTCACGAATTGGCTTGGAATTAAAGACAGGCGCTCTGAGTCGCTCTCCATGTGATGGATCAGGAGCGCTGTCTTCTTCGTTAAGCCGTTCTTCTGGCGTCGACAGGACGGAATAGACCCTGACGATTCCATCTTGGCCCGCTGCTGCAAGATACTTTCCATCTTGGCTGAACTCCATACACCAGACGGCTCCATCGTGTGACGTCAGCTCAGGTCGTGATAGTTTTACGGGCTGTATCTGGGGAATCGAGGTCGCTATATCACCATCTGTTGCTTTAGTAGTGGCTCCAGTGACGTCGCTGGCGTCAGTGGCTGTATTAGCACCAGTAGGTAGCAATCTATTCACCGTAGCCGCATCACGTGAAAGTGCGAGTTCTTGTGCGAGGAATATATAGCCAAATTCTCGTTTACGTTTGCAATTGGATTTTACTCGCTGGTACTTGACAGGTTCTTTGTGATGTGGTATGAAGCCACTAGCGGCCGGAGACATGAGAATGCGGGACCCATCTTGCCGCACATCACCCACTTCAGAAAACTCGCCATCTGCAATAGAGCCTTCTCTACGGCGGCTACTCATCATACTAAATCGGTTGAAGAATGATGAAGTTCTTCTATAAAAACAAAGAATCAAAGTCAGCGTTGCGTGGTGCCAAGACACAAGCTAGATGTATCTTACCTTTTTTCCTTGATGTCACCTGCTCTATTGCTATATGATAATGGGGTACTTTCACTACCGGTTGCTTGTGACGTCTTATGAGAATGATTGACGGATCTGCTACCCGTCTCTTTGCTTGTCGTCAAGTCAGTACTTGGGTTATTGACTCGGCCAGGGTTCCGACCAAGTAAGTGAGGATGAGGTAGTGAAAGTGAGTGTGAGTGTGAATGAGTATGTGAAGCCTCATTGGTAGATGTGCGTAATAATATTTGCTATATGATGTGCACACATGTCAGTTGGGTCTAGGCAAGGCAAGTGAATGTTGTACGAAAGCTAGACATAGTGATTCCTCAGTACATTAGCCAGAAGTGGAATGCTATTTCTAGTAGTCAAACCGAAGAAGCCTCTTCTTCTTCTTAGCAAAGAGCGGATAATTAAAACCCTGGCCAGTCTTGAAGATGTGTTGTTGATTCAACAGTGCAAAATCTCAAGGATTCTACTAGACTGGTTCGCTCTCGGTACGAGAATGTACGAGTTCTCGCATATTTTATTCAACATTTTTTGAGCATTTTTTCGAATAAACAAAGGCCGCCGGAAAGGGTGGTAAGATGATATTGGTAGTAAGAGAATGAATCACTAACCTGAGATAATGGGTCAAGATTGTTGTTAGCTGCTGAAGTTGGATTTATAGACACCGAAGAAGCAGCGCCAGCACCGATTGATGAGCCTCCATTGTTTATAATGGTTGTGTTTGAACGTGCTAGACCACGATTCTTTTGATCAGCCTCCCTTTCTTTCTCCATTGTACCGCTAAATTGTAACTTGGAAGAATTCTGGCGGACTTCCACCATGGTGGAGGTGCGAGACGACGGCGACACTGTTTGAGCATCGTTATAGCGAGTGTTGCTGGAAGGGGAAGCTTCTGATGTTATCGCCAGCGTAGACAACGGAGAAGGCGAGGGAGGAATCCGAGGTGCCGACATATCAGAAAATGCTCCAGTAACAACGTTATTTTGAGAATAGGTTCGGGACTGTAAGGTGCCGTCGCTACGATCAACAAGAACAGGAGTAGATGGTGGAGATTTTGCAGCTGCCATCGTCCATGGCTTCCGCTACAGAGAGCGAAAATGGGATGAATACTCTGATATTCGACAGATCTGCGATCGACGTATATGTGGTGTATTGACAAGATATATCGATCGTGGTAGTTAGGCCACGCGATTCTAGCAGAACAAAGCGATAAGTTGGAACGGGTCGGTAATCAACTAACGATTGATAGATATGTACATAGATAGTGAGCAAGATAAGTCACCGGGGTAGTAGGCGCAGCAAACGATGCTGATGACAGCGGAAAACCCGATCAACGATAGATTTGTACTTGTTTGCCGTCACTACAGTGGCTTCGGCAGTTTCGGATTAGCTTGCGATCAGTTGCGGGGCGTAATTTCGAGGAAAAAGAGAAGCAATGATAAGATTGGGTGGAAGGAAAAGAAAACCAAAGCTAGATGAGTTGGGCCGTCGCAAGTGAACAGTCGGGTCGATACTGGGTTCGTCAAAATCGGCTGCAGGTGGTGCACTCAGTGTTGATATGAAGAGCGATTAAGCTTTACGATGACCCGAGCACAGGGACCGGCGCAATAGGGTAGCGGGCGGAAAGATAAAATGAAAGAAAGCAAAGCCGCTCCACTTGAGGTAGCCTTTGTTTTCTCAATATAGGGATCCAAGTATCAATATCTGTGTGGCTTGCTTGTACTCTATCGACAGTCAGAATGGCGAACTTAAGTGATGATACAAATAAATCTCCAACTGAAATACATATCTATAGGGTGGGTATTTCTTTACATTAGTATTTTGCACACCTTATTACAGGCCAGGATCTTATAGCAAGCTAAGCCTAAGCTTTAGGCAGATTTTAGCTTGTGATTATGGATCCGGATTAGTTTCTTTTAAGCATGCCGCATAGCAAGCTAAATTTTCAGAGGTGGCAATACGCAGCTAGTAGTGCTATATTTACCTTTAGGTAAGGTATTCTCTTCCAAAGCAAGTATAGTGCCTTTTATTTCTCTCTAGTCAAGTATTCAGTAGGGTTGAATTGGAGAACGACACAGATTTTGTAGATGTACTAATATACGATTTTTCTCAGATGTCAGTAAAGTGAAAGCGTCATTAAAACAATGGATGAATCCTAGGATCTGATAATATAGCCGTAAACTGCTGCCTCGAGTTAGCCTTACAGGATATCATTATAGAAGTTCCAGGTATAGCTATGTACAAATAGTTGTATTTGAATGATCCGTTAGAATTCAGAGCCAGAATGATTGAACAATGGGATATCGAGAGATAGTGCTAGATATTGGATTATACGTAGACTGAATCCGACCATTCTAAGCGCAGCCTACAAATGCGTCGTCAATACACTCTCGTCATATGTTTTACACAGGATGGCTCTAAGATTGTTCTGGGAACGCCAGAGGAGCGGAGCGGGATCGAGCTTATGGAATATCCTAGCACAAGGTAGCATTTGAATTGAAGCGAGATCAGGGAGCAAGAAAACGGGAAGAAAAAGAAGACAAGACAAACAGTGCCAATGTCTTTGAAAGGATGGCGACGAGAAAAGAAGAAAAGAAGGAAAAAAAGCAAACATTCATGCGGCTGATCGGAATGCAAGCGGATATCCAGATGTCATTTTGGTAAACCAACACGATGAATGGGGAAGATAAGTCGCCGCTTCAAGGAGTCTTCAATAAACACAAGCAATACAATATTACAAATAAGATATTGTAGCATCCGAGATTTTGATGAGGAAATAATTATTGTGCGGTGCACCTGACTTGCTGTAATGCATTATATTGAGCCGACAATTAGCAACGATTAAGGAAGTCATGCAGACCGGGAAATTACCATGATAGTGGCATATACTACATACATCGAGTCTTTGTGTTAGAAAGTGCAAGCACTACCAAACAACAAGTAACAGGATATTCACCGATTCTATGATCCTTACTACGTCGTATTCAAACTAGAGGGTATCAACTATTCACTAACAACTACTATTCGGCTAGGCCGCAAATGCTGTAAATTGTGGGATTGCATACTCCGCCCTTAAACTGCCCGATGCTTTTTTAAGCGACAACAATTCATTTATCTTCCCGAGGATTTCTTCTAGCCTGACTAATACACTTACTAACCTTTCTTAATTTGTGAAGCTTTCCGTGAGTTCCGTAAATCCACATATTGAAGACCTCGAATCAAAAAAGTAAACAAAACAACAAAAGCTCATGTGGAATAGCGCATAACACGCAATTCGGATCATTGCCAGCTTCATTTTTCTCGTGAATCTATAACATGGCTTTACTTAATACATCGTCTCACAGTCTATCATCTGCTCATCGTGGTGCATAGTAATGGTAATGTATTAAGTGTGATACACACTTTTTGAATTCTAAGAAAATGAGACACCGCTAATTATCTAAGATGGAATGAACAGAATGCAAGATCCGCGCCTAAATGTCTTTATCGTGTGTGCCTGTTTCACATCGCTCCGCGTTACTCTATATATTTGTTATACAACCCAAATATGTCCGGCTATATCTGGTCTTACAGCTTCGAGTTCCGTACTTTGGCCGGCTGTACCACGCCGTCTTGATACCCGGTTGCCACATGTGTTCCTCGTGGATTCCATACTCGAGTAAACATAGCCCCACGGCCAGCCTCGGCGCGAGGGAACATGGCCTCCACCATCCACCAGACCTCATCAGCCTCGGCGTGGCCATGTTGCATGACCAGCTCTGTGGGGTTGCAGTGTACGTAGAATGCCGAGCTCAGTGTGCCGGTTTGTAGACCACGCTCTCCGATGATGTTGACGTCTTCGACTAGAGCTACCAGCCCATTCCGGTCCGAAGCAAATGCATGTACTGCTGCATGTGCTGTTTGATCGGATGCGTCTAGCGGCGCAAGCAGCCGATAGAGAAGCAGCTCCCGGCGTGCAGCGACAGGGCGTCCAGAGTTATATGCCCGCATATCTACCCTTCTAGTCTCAATCGCAGGTGGTGATGTTCCGGTGAAGCCATCTGCTACAGGGAACACAGTACTAGTTCCTGAACTACCCGCAATAGCCCAAGCACAGCGACGACGAGACGCCAGTATTGGTGCATACTCTTGTGGGAACACTTCCTGTATGCTTAACAATGGCGCATGTGGTTTTTCAGGAACAGACTCCTTGAACGTTATGAGGGCCGAGAAGCATACGCTTTCAAGCGGTCCTGTCGCATCATCATCCGTAAAGTAAGCAATGGCTTGATTTGCGCTCGGGGTTGCAAGTGCTGAACTAGTGGCTTGGGGTGACTGCGCAAAGGCTACAGCAGACACAGAGGGCTGTCGAACAGTGACTAACCGTGTCAAAAAGGACTTGCTCGAAGCTACCGGCGTCACATCGAATATGTATGGCCGGTCAGTAAGCCCGATTTTATTGAAAGTTCCCTGGACAGTCTGGTGAGTGGGGTCAGTATAAAACAAAACCAAAAACATCGTGTCGCCATGGTACAGAACAGAAACAAAAAGGTGAAAATATTCATCTATCTATGTGGTCCATAACCATCAAACATCATCATGTCATGAATTCAAAGTGACATTCACACAACACATGCAGCAAATGGGGCCGGAACACTTCAGCCAATATAACAGTAGGCGTCAAGAATCAAGACCTCGGGAAAAGAAAGAATAAAAACCACTCACATGTATTCCCAATACGGTTGGGTTTGTCTCGTCCTCTAACAACACCCGCTGTGCAGCCAGCATAGCCTGGGCATACACACAACCTCCGAACGCTGCCCTATTTCTGCTGTTCATACCATCACTATTATTACCTGAGGGAGCCCAGGCTGGCCGAGCACTATAAAAGCGTTTGATCGATGCAGTAGTAGAAGACGTATCTGTATTAGGTAGCGTCTGAAGCTCAAAAGCGTCTTGGAATGAAAGTGGCATCGTGACAAGGGAGGGGGATGTCAGATCGAGAAGGTAAATAGTCACGTAGCAAGAGTAAGATATTTTATACTTGTGTAGTTGGTTTTTTGATAGGGAAAACGGAGATACAACAATTTCAGACATAATTTTTGGGTGATAGGATGCTATAAGCTATATAAAAGAACCGTCTCTCTATATGACGTACAGTGTCAAAGGCCAGGGGAGAAAGGGAGGTCTAGGATCTCCAAAGAAACCCTGGAGTGAAGACGTGACCTCCGTACTTGGTTGTTCTATGGACCCGTCAGGAGAAGTATAGTGGCCGGGGGTATCACGATTTAGGGGCTCATTAAGAACTGGATAGAAACAGTGTAAAAGAATGACATGCCGAAAGATGAATGCGCTTAGACGTAACGAAAGGACTCAAGGCTGATATGCATATGTACATTTATAGGTACGACATTTCTCAAGGTCTAAAGGGTCCCAAAGTTTCCTTCTTCAAATCAGTGATATGTACATATCTATATGTATGTACAACAAAACGGGAGGGCGGGTAAGGCCGCCTTTTATTGGATTGCAGTGCTAATAATCCCAAGTTCCAAGATAGGAAATTTGACGCATGGCCTTAACCTTCGGGGTCTTAGTCAGGTAAAAATGTCACAAAGGCGGTGTCAATCAAATCAACGACAGAACATACGTAAAATGGGATCTGATATCACGAATAGAATATTCAAGCAGGTTGGTGGTACGTGGTAGCCCTAATTAGTGTTTCATTTTAACCCTCATACTGATCCTCCAAGCTTCAACATACATATATTCACCAATTTAACCACAGAAAGGCATGTCTAGTTTGTGTTAGTTCAGAAATCTCTTTCAAATAATATAAGTCTTCTACATAATCGTAGCTCAAGATGTAACTATCTCTTTGCTTTGTCTATCCATCTACAAAAATCAAGTGCACCCCGTAGATCCTTCCTTCATTTTGTTCAACAACTTAGCCCGAACCTTGGAAGCCTCTGGATCTACATATTCCACTTGAGTAGCTGCAGGAACGCTACTCTGCTCTGCATTTACTCCGTCTTCGGAGAAAACACTTGGCCGGCTATTGGTATTACTATTATTATTAGTATTGTTATGACCGCCATTGCTAGAACCTGTAGGGGCTTCGTGACTAGCAGACGACATGCTACTCATATTCCGTCCGAATACACGACGATTACGTTTACGTGGTTCTGCTTCTGGCGCTGATGTCCCGCTATCGCTGACACCCGATTCAGCACCAGTAGTTATGTGTTTATCCAAGATGTTGAGTAGCTGATCAGATAGCGCTTTACGCTCTGCTACCTTTACGTCAGACTCCGGAGCATCGGTTTTGGCTCCGTCCCCAGTTGACTCAGTACTGATACTACGCTGAGAGCCACCGTCTTTACTTCCTATATCTGAGGGAGGTCTCAGCACTGCTTCTAGATCGTCGTCGTCTGACTCCTCATCCAGCATCGCCTGTGCAAACGACACTGACGCATTAGTCGTTGGCTCCCAGGCTTGCGATGTGGTCTCCTTCTTGGGCGCTGTCGTCTTGTCATCTAAATCCGAAGCTTTGTTGAGTATATTATCGGACACATCAAACAAAGGACCAGTAGGGGTTTTAGATGCCATATTCCGAGAAGTATGCTTCTTCGAATTTGAAATAGGATACGACTTGACTTTGCCGTTATTGAACGCTGTTGAATCGAAGCCTGCCATAGGAGGGGCCTGTACCGATCCCGCTTTAGTTTTATTCTTCTCAGTTTGCCGCGAAGCGTCTCGTTGTTTGTCTTGATTACTAGCGGAGGTTATTGATGCCGTTGACGAGCTTTTCCGGCTTTGTCGTATTGCATCTTGGCTTTTGCGTAGTTTCAATGCATGTTGCTCCAGTTCCTTGAACTTGAAGTTGTTCCAGTCAAGCTGTTTTCCTTGCTCTATACTAGCCCAAAGCCAGTCGATACTGACAATAGGGATACCCTGCTGGATGGCGGCCTCGATCTTTTCCTTGCGTGCTTTAGCAAGAGATCGCAGAATCAATATTGAGCACTGAGCATTGAAATACTCAGAAAGAGTGGCACCTAGCTGGCTGATAGCTCGAGAGACATGATGAAGATCAATACCAGTGAAGCCAGAGGCGTGGATACGGAGTTTCTCGAATTTAGAAATGGGAAAACTACGGAACGGCCGGCCTATAACGTGTGAATTGGGGTCGAGCAAAGACTTGGCGAAGAGACATCTTTCTACATAGAACTCAGTCACAACACTCATGGGAACAACCGTTCCTATAGAGAGAGATTCGATATCCTTGTACAGGAAATCCTGAGGTACAAGCACAAACCGCTTGCCAACACAAGGTAGAGCTTGAGCTTCGTCCACAGAGCTACATACCATCCCGCCACGGCTAGCCACAGCTTGACGAGCTATGCGCAACTTTTGAGTCTTGTATCCATGGATGTAGAAGTTGCAGCCGGTAAAGATTGCCGTACCGTGAGATAAAGCGTCTGTATGTGGTACCACTGGGGCAACTGCTGGTGCTGGTGCTGGTTCTGGTGAAGGTGCCAATTCTGCTGGGTCAGGATCATCGGCAATGACAGACTCATCGAAGGGATCTGCTGTCTTTTCAGCTTCAGTTTCTTTAACAGTAGCAATGGCATTCTTGCTCCCACTTAGCATTGACGTCCAGACAGACGCATGTTGAGAGCCAAGCTTCATACTGGCTGTCTTGCGGAGTTTCCGTAGTTTAGGATCTGGTGCCGCTGTAGCTTCCGCGAGAGCTCTCTTGCGCTTCGTGTTTTCGCGTGGCACAAAGGCTCCAGCGCCTTGTTGATCCGCAGGTAGAAGAGGGTTAAAACATTTCTCGTCTAAAATCATGCCTCTCTCTATACTTGCTGTGAGCCATGCTACAGATACAGTATGAAGCCCCCAATTCAGGGCGGCCTCGTACTTGCGTCCAGACGGCCTTGATACTATCAGATGAGTTGCAGATTTCGTCAACTCTCCTGAATATATGCCGCCATTGGCTTCGATCTTTTGGCGTATGCGGACACGTTCCTGGGCTAAAAACGAGTTAGATCAGATGCAGTATACAGTAAAGAGCCATGCAAAGAGTATAACTCACGATCGTCGATGCCCGTGAGACAAATCCTTAATCTGCCACGCTCTTCAGAGACAACGCCTTCAGCATTTGTTGTTGATCCACAAGTCTCTAACGTCGCTAAGGTGTACTTTTTTTCCAATTCAGCGAAATCGAACTGGTCGGCTCTCCATGCGTCCCGTACGGCGTTTATCCATGCTGGATCCATAGCTTTGATATCTGGCCGAGCTCGTGCAACATGTGTGTATTTCGGAGTATCATATTTTCCGACTAGAAGATGCGTTACGTCAGGTGTCAAGTCGTAGATGTGCTCGCCGCCAAGTTGTTGAGTCGTGATCGCAATCGATTCCTAAACTTGAATTAGCATTCAAGACAGAGACCAGCCAAGTAGAGTTTAGGCTTACTCTTTCATAAACTGGTAAGCTAGTACAGCACACAACTACACCAGTGAGCGCATTGGTGGCGCTGAGAGGCTCATCGGGGTCCATGGTGATTACAGATAGCTTTCAGTTTCATATGTGTTTAGAGAAGCAGCTAGTACAGAGCTAAGATTCGTAAACGGCGAAATAGAGTATAAATACGATATATGGGGGATGATGAGACCTTGGTTAAAGCACTATAAACAAAGGTATAGTTTGATATATCGTATGGGTGTTATGTAAAAAAAAACAATGCCGAATTAATGAGAAGCGCTAGATCAAGAACGGGAATATATTATTGCTGAAGATAAAAAATGAGGAAAGATTGGCTTGTGATGTGATTTTTAAACATTCAGCATGACATGCTATGAATCTTGGGAATAGTATTTTAACTCCAACGCGTTTACCCGCGACTTTTAGCGACTTTTTTAATTGTTGGCGTAAAGTGGTTGCACTGTATTATTTGCACTGTCATGATACCGCAGTACCGGGGGCTCTGTGGTCATGAGAGGCACAGTGCGACACTAACTGTACAACTCCTGGCCCCCCTATCTTGCAGCCCCGACGTCACTCCATTATGTGAACCTTTTCTGCCCAATGACGCAGTACTGCCTCAATATCAAAACCGGTGAACCCAACACAATAATCTCGATCAACCGGCAACTTCTATTTACCACCTGTGGTTTTCTTCTTCTTCTTTTTTCTTGCCAAATTCTACTCTTCATCCTACTCTCTTTTTTCTCACCCCAATCGGCGCAGTACACGACCTTCCTAGCCGTCTTAGTTTATCGAAAAGACCCCGCTATAACTTATCACAAAAGCCTCAACCACCTGGCCAGCCTCGTCTCATCATATAATTGACGACTATCCCGGGCCTCAACCACACCAAGACCAGAGAGGCCATCGTGCATTGAATCAATCAGTCCTATAGTGAATTTCTCTCGATACTACTACACATCTCTGCCGTCGAAGATCACCCTGACGTAAAAGTCAAAACTATCAACATGCCATCTGCCGTCGTGATAAGGGCCATGACGGTCCAGTTCCAGCAAATGACTGGGGCCAGTGAGAAGACAGCACAAAGAGTTAGTCACCACGCTATAGTTGACATTGTAGCATAGCGGCACTAACAAATATTCCCGTCAGTTCTTGAAATCTGTAGATTATAACTTGAACGAAGCTCTTCACGCGTAAGTTGATTTGTTCTTCTCCCAATGTTGTTACCAATGTTTGCATGATCAGCAAACGTTCATTTTCTGGGATTTAGCCCAAAATCCCCTAAAGTCAAATACCTTTGGCACAACGCCCGGTCATATGCACAGAGCATAGATTTACAGTAGATAATCCTCATACCGTAAAGCCCACCGCCTATATGGCTCTACTAGGTCTACTAGAAGGAGCAGCACTCGCTAACAGTTGTTACACATACAACTATATGCATATGCGCTAGTCCCTCACGAGATATACAGCTATATGGCGACTCAAACACCTAGACCAAGTGGTTTTTGTCAGGCTGCATGTAGAAACAAAACATGGAACTTCATCTTTTTAGAGAGAAGTTCCAATCAATCTATTGTACCTTTGTCGAGACCAAGAGCTCTTGTATTACCTTTCAGGCCCTACTATTTTCTACTCTGATTATTCCTCTTGATTCCTTTCTATTGGAAAGTAGTGCACTAAATAAGCAAACTACCACTGTCCATAAGGCTTTTCGGCGCTAGACTGGTTAGACGTATATATAAACAATAACTCTCAAGTGTGAGGTACTTCAATCTTGACAAACAATCGTCAACCTACCTTCTATCAATATCATCTTACAACATCGTCATAATACCCCACTGCCGCCACCATTTCCCCATTTTGATACCAGTGGTCAAGATAATATATACTGCCATTATTCTTTCTGTGTAATAGGCACTTGTATCAAGCTCAAAACTTGACATCAAGGATCAAGTCATGGGTCTACGAGGCCTTACGAAGAATCTGGCTGGCCAGTCTTGGAAATTCAAACGCCATGATTCGACATCCAATCTAGCCGATAGACGCGTTATGCCACCATCTAGGTAACTCACGTTGAATGCTATATATAAAGCTACTGTTTGACATATGCTATATATGTTATATCTAATATATGCTATATCTACACCATGGCCGTCTTGTATGTCCAATTATCAGGTAGCTGACCTCATATAAATAGGTTCCTCGACACCAACACACAAAACTCTCTGGACGCACCATTGAGTAAAATGTTCGATGGGCTAAGAGGTTTGAAGCATTCTATATCTCTGGTAAACACTTTTGTACCTGGTGGACTGACAATATCGATTACTAGTTTCGTCCGATCTACCCGATCAGATGGGTATTGAATCCATCATGACTTATCTAGTTGAAAAACTTCATGTCAGCATTGAAAATGCAGAGATGTTTGTTGCTCTAGATACAGTGAAAGCAAATTCCATCAGCGTGATCGCACGTGAAGGCTATATTCAAGGCTGGAAGTCATCTCGGTACGTATATGCTATGTGTCTCTAATAACTAATGGCATAACATACAATTAACTGTTGAGTAGTGCCCAAGCCAACGAAGCAGCACATGCCGCTTATATTCAGGACCGCATCCGCGCCCTATCAACTGATCAAGCCTATTTTAAACAGGTCTACCGGAACGCATTCATAATTGGCAAGGAACTAGATCAAAAGTCCCTCAGCCTCGAAAACGCCATAGTGTACTGGACGCTCCTATTCAAGGCGCCCGGTTGGTCATGGAAAACAGCAAACCGAGACTGGCTCAAGACCTGGCTTGAGTACCTGGATCAAAATTACACTCGATCTGTAAACAAGGACATGTGGAATCAGACGCTTGAATTTGCTCGCAAGTCGGTTACAGATGAGACTCTATCGTTCTGGAATGAGGATGGAGCTTGGCCAAGCGTCATCGATGACTTCGTCGAGTGGTTCTACAAGCAGCATGGTGACCCAAGAATCAAGAACGAAGGTGATGAAATGGAAGACTAGCTTTGCGAGAGAACTTCAACAGCAGCAACACGTATAGACCAACTAATCTGCATGGCGAAGCCGGAAATCATTACTTGATCATCCATTCCCTTTTTTTTTCATTAGTGTACTATTTTAACCTCGATTTTACTTGTGTTATTTCTATTATGATAGTGAAGTTTATCTCATCCAACACGAGCATTGTAAGTGAATCTCATCAGTCCATGGAAAGTGACACCTATGTAGAGATTCCACCGAACAAAATTAGACAATGGCGGATATATGCGAACTAAAACAAAAAACGGTTGATAGAATACAAAAAGGTCGTGATATTATACAAGCCCAAACGCCGATCTCTCCTCGAGAGTAATTTATTATGTTGTTTGTTTGATTGGATTATTTGCCTATACATTGCTCCCGTTCTTCCAGTAAATCGGACCGTATTTAACGAGGCTGCTCAACTTGCCGTCACCAAGTTTGACGTGAGTAGAGCGAACCACTCGAGGATCTAGACGCATGTTACTGCGAATTGCCTCGTGTGTATATGTTGACGCATCGTAGCGCATGACGAAGTAATGGCCTGTCCGATGCTGGATCTGGTGACGTACGACGGGGTTTGGTAGGTCGTAGACGCCCCAGTTAGCGATGCTGCGTACGACACCACCACCATTGAGGATGATTTGGCCTATAGCAAAGGCGATTCTACGCAGAAGCAAAATAGAAAGTTAGCCTCGTAGGCCTAGGTCTTATATTAACGTTTATCGATGTAGTCGGGTGGAATATATATATCTCGGCCGGTATCGGTGTCACTCACTCTTTGACCTCGGCCAGCTTTCCGGGTCTCACCTATATGGTATTAACATCATGCCACGCTTTCGAAGTGAAACGGGACGTACTTACAATTCCAATCATCTCATACAGCATCTTGGTTATGTTAGCGTCGAAGGTTCGTCGCGATTTGATCACTCAAAAGCTTCTATATGAATCTTTCAATAACCCGGCTTTTTCGCATATAGCAAAAATGATGATAGCCCCACCAAAGAGCTTATGACTCAGTCACGTGATTCATACATCACTGCGGTAAGGGTTAAGATCTTGTCGACACGGCAGGGGTGCGTGGCAAAGTTTATGTCTTTTACCTTTTTTTCCACCACACGGCGGAAGGAAGGCACCCCGCTGTTGTTTAGCAAGCTAAACCCCAGAGTTGCAATTACATGACCCCAGAAAGTCTAGAAAGTCCAGAGAGCTTTAGCTCCATACTTTTCAGTCGATTGGCCAATCAAGAATGACGGAATTAGATTAATGATTCAGTCTGCCATTCACTCCTCAGGTCAGAAATCAGTGTTGTTGTTTTATTTTGGGGGAGCACCTTTTGTGTATCTTTGTAGCTAGGCCTTCTAATCTCTTGTTACTCTGCTTATTCATTTTTTTCTAGAAGCCGTTGCTGTTGGTCTCATCTCGTTAAATTTTTGGTTGTTCTGCATAACCTGATGGGATTGGTTATAAAAGGCCCTTCAACCAACGTTCCTTATTAGTCAGCATTGCCCGGCAAATCGAACAATGGCCTCTAGACTCTCGATTCGGACATCAAGATCGATATTATGGCTCAAGCCATTACCAACAACAATTTCCACCAAACGATACTTGTCAACAAGTTTTTCTTCAGCCGATGTCTCCAAAGCTCGTGCCTATTGCGAGACGCAACTCAAGTGTGCATCATCTTATCACTCTATCACGACAGTCTTCTGTTTGCTAGTAGTTTTCTCTATCATATAGTTTTTACTAACCTATATACCATTTGTTCCATCATTTAGTCATGCGGATCGCGACACCCGTCTGATACGTAGGTTTATACCTCGTTCTGCACAAGACATTTACCTAGCCTTACGAGCTTTAAACGTAGAGCTAGTCCGTCTTCCCGACGCTTCCCCGACGCCCGCCCTCCGGGACTTACGTGCCTCATTTTGGACTGATGCCATATCTGCGACATTCACAGGATCTCCTCCCCGGGAGCCGATCTGTGTTCTTCTCAAACATGCACTAGATTCATATAAAGAGCGAAACCCTCTCGCATCTCCTGCAAGTTTGCGGTTTTGGACTACTAGACTTATACGAACCAGAAGCAAAGGCCTGCATAATAGACCTATCGTCAGTCTAGCAGCTGCCGAAGAGAATGCTGAGCATACATACGCAAGCATGCTATATGCAGTCTTAGCAACTGCTGGTGTTCAAACTACACAAGCGGATCATCTTGCAAGTCACATCGGAAAGGCCGCTGGCCTTGTTGCCCTATTGCGCGGTGTTCCTGTCCTAGCAGCACCCACAGGTGACAGAAGACGGCCAACATTACTACTCCCGCTAGATGTCCTAGCTCGACACGGTGTCCGGGAAGAAGACGTGTTTCGTAAAGGTCCGCAGGCAGAAGGTCTACAAGATGCCATCTTTGAGGTTGCTACTCGAGCTAACGATCATCTTCTCACGGCACGGGAAATGATCACTAATATGAAATCTGGTAAGCATGCAGGCCACGATTTCGAGCATGTGAATGAAGAAGGTCATAATCATGAATCTATAGAAGAAGGGAAAGAGTGGAGTGAGATCAAGAGGGCTCTGGGTGTCTACCTTGAAGCTGTGCCAATAAGCGAATACCTATCTAGCTTAGAACAAGTGAATTTCGACCCATGGCAAGTTAGACAGAGCTGGAAACTCCCATGGAAGATATGGAGAGCGTTGTCGAATGAAGCTATATAACTGTATTTTTGATGTAGAATAGTCATATGTATTTTAGTATTATAACTTTTTATAAATTTAAGCATGCGTACATATATATGTTAATTCACTTCTGTTTTGGCAGTAGTACAAGCAGGGTTATCTTAGGGTTCACAATGCGCTATATCACATGACTTCGTGTAGAGTGCATCACGCTAGCGCGCAAGGAATCGCTGACGTTGATTGATATTTACTTGAGTTTGAGATTCTTCAAGACATCTTTATGTGAGATAAGAATAGCATATGCTTTGGCTAGGTACAAATAGACCAAGCAATCGTTACTAGCAACGATATTATCTTCCGTTATCTTCTAGTTCTTTTTTACTTGATATTGATTAGTTTGTTAGACTGCCAATTGTATGAGTAGACCTATTTCACGAATTACGAACTGTAACGAACCAAGGGAAAACCATATGCCTAAACCCTTCTGCTCCTCCGAACCACATCGAACCGTATATATATTACGATCACGATAACACACCAAAGAATGCCTGCTTTTCCGCAACCGCCGTCGAAACGGCCTCGTTTAAACGCCTCGCCTGAGCCAGGCATGAGCATCACAGAGTCATATCTCCATCCGTTAGGGATTCTCGGAAAGCCTCTTGTCGAAGGAGCCCCAGAACGGAAGCCAAGCCGATTTTTTACTCGTTTGTCTAAAACAACGGAGGCTGATACCACGATCCTCGTAAAAAGCGAAGCAGAACCAGCTGCGTCGTTGAATACACCGCCAAAGCCACACGTGAAAGCAGAGGAGGATATAAAGCTGGGGCTGACTACGCCTCTAGTACTTCCCGAAGGAAAGAAGTCAGAGACTATCTTTGATGATTGCTACGGAATGAACGATCTTGAGATGACAGCCGAAGAAGAAAAGGCACTCGAAGATGCAGAAGCGGCCTTGATACAGACGCCATTGGAAGACCTCAAGCAATATCGAGTAGAAACCTCGTCCCTGAAACGACCTGCTTCGCCTCAACTGCCACCACCAGCAGATGAAGGTTCGTTATTCGTTGAAGAACCTGTAGCCATACTACTAAAAGATCAACCACTACTAGAACCCCAACCCGTTGCGTTCGACGAAGCGATATTCGAGGCCTTCGTAGGACAAAAAGTAAAACCCACGATACTTTCATTACTGCGATCTCACTGTGGAAACGATCTTGAGAAAGCGGTCAATATGTTTTTCGATGGCACTTGGCGTAGTCTTCAAGCTGCCCAGAAAAAAGCAGTTCAATCTTCCAAGGCGAACCCTGTGGCAGCATCGATGTGGCGGGAACTTCCAGCCCGAGAAATGCCTGCTTGTGGGCGGTACATAGGATCGTTTGGAGTCGAGGGCTGGGCCACGCGTAGTGGAAGAGGACTCATCAAGTATGGTGATAAGCTGAATATTGAGCGTCATAAGCCTTCTCAACCAAAGACACCTGCCCGCGGCGCTGCTCTTCGTGGAACCAAGGGTAAAGTCGATTCAGTTGTGAGATTCACCAATGCTTCTGGCCAAGAAGTTGGTCGTCTCTCCAAAGAAGCAGCGGTTTGGATATCGGCTTTACAAGATCAAAAAATTGCAAGGTTTGAGGGAACCGTTGTCTATGCCCCGGATAGTCTACGCACAAATGACACCATCTTCATCCAGCTACGGGCAGAACTGTTGGTATCGGCCTTCGACTCTGCTAAATTCGATGGGCCTGACAACTCGGCACGGGGAATATTTGAGCAAGACGAAACTTCTGCTGAACGGGATCTACGTCTAAAGCAAATTTCGCTCGTCAAGTTGTTCACGGAGATCAACCTATTTCCATCTGCTAGCGGTGTCTCGAATACGATCGCTATGGACGCTAAAGCTCAGCGAGAAGATCTTCTCAAAGCAGCTGAGATGGACGATCAGAAGAAGGATACTGCTCCGAGCGGAAACAGCACCCCACGTGCCATGCCTTTACCTTCATCACAGGCTGATGCCGAACCTGCCGAAGACACGCCCGAGCTGGAACAAGACCAACTTGATGCGCTATATCGAAAAGCGCAGTCTTTCGATTTCTCAACACCGGAAGCGACAGTGGCGGAAACATTCGCTATGGAACTACGCAATTACCAGCGCCAATCACTTCATTGGATGATTAGTAAAGAGAAGGCCGAGAAGACCAATCGTGAAGAGTCCTTACATCCGCTCTGGGAAGAGTATACTTGGCCTACGATTGATTCGGATGGCAAGCCTGCTCCAGTTACTCACGGCGGAAACAAATTCTATGTGAACCCGTATAGCGGCGAGATGTCGGCTCATTTCCAAGCACAAGAACAGACTTGTCGTGGTGGAATTCTCGCAGATGAAATGGGTCTAGGCAAGACTATCCAAATGCTGAGTCTTATACACACCCACAGGCCAGGGTGGAAAGAACAACAAGAGAAGTTTGTTAGCTCTGGGGAAAGTACACCGAACACGCTGGTCAAGACCCAACCGCTTGATATCTTCGACTTGCTTAACTCCAAGCGAGCTCTGGTTCAGGACGCACCTTTAACGACGGTCGTCATAGCGCCTATGTCGCTACTATCTCAGTGGAATAGCGAAGCACAAAAGGCCAGTCGAGCAGACACCCTACGGTCCTATGTTTATTATGGAACTGAGAAGAACACAACAAATCTTCAAGCCATGTGCACTTCACCGACAACGGCACCCGATGTCATCATCACATCGTATGGAGTGGTTCTTTCCGAGTTCACGGCCCTGGCAGCTCGCAATGGCGACAAGTTGATGCACACTGGTTTATTTTCTCTCAAGTTCTTCCGCGTCATTCTAGACGAAGCCCACACAATCAAGAATCGCTCAAGTAAAACTGCCAAGGCATGCTATGCGCTGGCGGCCAAGCATCGCTGGGTCCTTACGGGAACTCCTGTCGTAAATCGCCTAGAAGATCTGTTCTCGTTGGTGCGGTTCTTAGGCGTCGAGCCCTGGAACTCGTTTTCATACTGGAGAACTTTCATCACATTGCCATTTGAAGCTCGGAACTTTGTTCGCGCCTTGGATGTTGTTCAGACTGTCCTCGAGCCACTTGTCATGCGACGCACTAAAGATATGAAGACTCCATCTGGTGCACCTCTTGTACCTCTACCACCGAAGAAGATCGAGATTGTCGAGGTTGAACTCTCGAAATCAGAGCGGGCGGTCTATGACCACGTTCTTGCGCGAGCACGTTCGAGTCTATCGGAGGGGATTGCTAGTGGAAGCGTCATGAAGGAATACACTAGCATATTCGCACAGATTTTACGACTTAGACAGATTTGCTGTCATCCCGGGCTTATCCGGAGCAAGACACTTGCAGCCGAAACAGCAGCCGACCGAGCCCTGAGGGATGCCAACGATGGCCTGATAGACGATATGGACTTGGACAATTTGATAGCCCAGTTCGCAGCCGAAGTTGAGGATGAAGATGTTGCTAAAAGCAATACCTTCGGTGCCCATGCCCTAGAACAGATCCGCAAGGAAGCCGACTCGGAGTGTCCAATCTGTGCTGAAGACGAAATGGAGGAGCAGACGGTTACTGCGTGCTGGCACTCGGCTTGCAAGAAATGCATTCTGGAGTACATGCGCCATGAGACTGATAAGGGCCGTACACCGCGATGTGTCAACTGTCGTCAGCCGATCAGCAAGAGAGAACTGTACGAAGTCGTCCGCTTCGAAGATGAGGTCGATGAACATTTGGTAGCCGGCTCCGTTACCGAGAAGAGACCGCCACGGATCAGCTTGCAGCGACTCGGCGCGAATGATTCTTCTTCAAAAGTCATGGCGTTGATAGCGCATCTCCGAAATTTGCGGTCGACACACAAGATAGCAAAAGCTGTTGTATTCTCTCAGTTTACGTCGTTCTTGGACATTATAGAGCCGGCTTTGAACCGCGCCCAAATCAAATTTGTGCGACTTGACGGCACGATGGCACAGAAGGCCCGAGCAGCTACGCTGTCTAAATTTGCCGATGCCGGGACATTCACTATCCTTTTGCTAAGCCTCAAAGCAGGCGGTGTTGGTCTTAACCTCACGCAGGCACGAGCAGTCTATATGATGGATCCATGGTGGAGTTTTGCCATCGAAGCACAAGCTATCGATCGTGTTCATCGTATGGGCCAAACTGAAGAGGTTCAAGTCTTTAGATTCATCGCCAAATCTAGCGTCGAAGGGCGTATGCTTCGGATTCAGGAGCGCAAGAAATTTCTGGCTAGCAGTCTAGGCATGATGGGCGACGAGGAAAAGAAAGTTGCGCGGATCGAAGATATCCAAGAGCTATTGTCTACGTAGGTTGAAGAGAAGGGGAGCAGTTGTTGAAATAGACATAAATAGTTGGCCGTAGGTCAATGATCTCGGGATTGTGTATAGATAAATGAATGAACATGAATTCTTGCGAAGTTGTTGTTTTTGATGCACTAAATATTATCTATCATCAATACTACAATTGCAACTAGCTAATTGAGCTGTTATGTTGAAGAATAACTTGGCCCCATTATAGCAACAAACCCGTGTGTCTAAAAAATAAAAAGTTGCAGTAACTGGTTCTTACCATGTTGTACAAATATACATGCTTATGTATGTACTTATGTACATTGTGCGGCCCAAAATCGCAAGTACCAGCAGCGAGGAATTCAAGGGGCTGGGAAGGCGGCTGAACATTTTGCTACATACACTAGGAGACAGGCAACTACCTCAGCGGCGCACTCAGCTTTCCTTCTGTTTAAAGCTGTTTTTTTATGAGCGTTGGTGAGTGACTAGGTCTCAAAAAACAAATACAACCACATGGTACACTCACATAGCATCAAACTTCATCAAAATCTCATCTTTTTTTTTTCATCGCTGTCTATCCGTACTTCTATTAATTCAATTTGACTTTACCTGATTTAAGTCGTCGTTTGCTGACAGGGCATAGCTGCGACTATTATCTCTTCCCTACTTGTTATTATTTATCGATTCTTCGCTCCCTCAGAGACTGACTGCATCAATCAATAGACGCATAAACACACCGCCATAATACCAACTTACCTACTGCACAATAATTTATCCCATAACGTCTAGCTGCTTGTTTATTCATCCCTTGGTGCTATTGCGACGCTAGTCCCGGATCTTGACTTACTAATAGTCGTCACCCATCCTTGACTTGTCGCACACTAACTTAAATATCGTCATTGTGACTGTCACTCGCCTTACTCACACTCACCTGCGTGCTTTGTGACTCTGTAACCCGAACCTAGTCCCACAGACCCTAGCCTCTCACAAAAATTGTGTCTGTCTACCGATCACGATGCCAAACTTCGGCATGTACCGTGTCCCCGGCCGCTCGGGCACGGGCCTCTTCCAGTACGGAAATGTCGACTCCTTCTCTATCGGCGACCATCCTACCCACGCACCGCTGCCGCAAACCCGGCGTCTGCTGGTTTTGGAGGCCATTATCCACCACATCCTGACCGGTCGGTCTACTCCAAGTGACTTGTCGCTGTGTCCCCGTATGCTCAACATGTCTCAGCGGCCATCCACCGGCATCATATACGCGTATGGTCTGAGTCGCTCTTCTCCTATGCCCACTACCGCATCATCATCATCGGCGACTTCTTCGCCTGCCGCCATGCGTTCATCACCAGCGCTAATTACAGTGCGCTTCACATCTTCCACCGGCCCATGTCCGTTCTCGAGATTGGCTGAGCTGCCTGCTGGCCGCCAACGTTCCCTTTATGACTCCCTCATGCGCCTCTTTCGTCGCAGCGCCCCTCTATGTGCTGCCCGCTGTCGGTGTCCGTTCTGCTGTAGAGCCTGCAGTCGTCTCGCAGATCGCTGTTCTTCCGGCCATGTCGGTCGCCTTGCCCGTGTTGAGACCCCGCGTTTGGCCACGCTGATGAGGGCGTTCCTGACTCCTATTGATCTTGCCGAAACTCATCACGTGTGTCGACTTATATCATCAGCATCTACGCCAGAGCGGCAGGTTGCACGACGAAGACCCTACACGCCACTAACACTGCCTGCCATGGGTCGAGTGGGATCTTTCCAGATTGATAGTGTGTTACATTCTGATCCTATGGAACTCTCAGAGTCTTACACATCCTCAGATGAAAGCGACATAGACTTGGATCCTCTTCCGCCTCCTTCTCACTCGCAAGCCCTATTGCATCCTGTTGGAGCCTTGGATAGTCTCAACACAACACAAACATTACAATTAGCTCCAGTGCCTCATGTATTACAGCTGCCTATAAGGATGAGACCACCACAGACCAACCCAGTACTGACAGTTAACCAGTCACTGGGAAATAGTATATAATATAGAAACAGACGAAAGTGACAGCATCATTCCTTCTTCAAAAATAAAAATTCATCTGTTGTCAGGGACTAATCATCTATTTTTCAGGCTGTACTATTGCGTGAAGCTTCAAGATCATGTTCAGATCAAAACTAACAATGCACTAGCGTGTGTTACCACTACTCACCATCCTCTATGGTAGTCTACCAGTCTTGATTCCATGGGTTTTGTTCTATACAACTACGGCAACGATCGTTATCTCGTGAGCTCCTGTCTCGATTTACACAGCGTAACGATCCACAATGTCATATCATGGCCGCAACTCCAACAGCACTCTTCGTCCCGAAACCAGTCTTTCGGTTCTAAAAAGACATTCTACATGGCGATCAAGTCAACCATTTCATATTCTTCAGGATCAAAGTGATGAGAATCCTCAAATCCCAGAGAGAATGCTGCCACGAAGGGAATCTCGTGTTCTACCACAGACACCGTGTCTATTCCCTGATATCTGCCGCCGACCGTCAACTCTCATGCGTGAAGATCTTATACCGGATAACCCTCGAAGGCGCCCGAGCTTCCCCATATTGAGACATGCGCGCTCTGAGGGATCTCGGGTTGCACCTCAGCATATAGCTCATATGCACCGAATGGTGGTGACCGAGAAAAAGCCACCCATGGTCGAGAACACCACCCATACAAGGACGCATGATCATTGCAATGTGGACTTGCCGTACGGCTCTTTACTAGAGCTTAGTGAAAGAGAAGAAATTATTAAGTGGCTATTCGATGTGTATATTGCCGTGTATACTATACCCCAGTCAGCCACTACAGAGCCTTTACTGAGGGGAGATGCCGGAAGTAGTGTTGATGCTCAACAAGGCTCTGAAACTCTCGATAATTCACCAACAATCGAACCAACGGTAGTAGCTGCTCCACGCGAGAGAAGATCGACCGGCTGCATAAGTTACGCACATATATCACAGCCATTTATATACAAGCGTCAAAGTAGTAGCGTACAAGATTCTGTCCCTGGAACAACACGCCACCACCATCACCACCGCCACGGCTGTCATACAGAAGTTGTTCTCCGCGAATCCAGCGCCATGGCTAAGAAACCTCGCATTGAAGAAGGCCAGAAAATGAATAGTCTACGGGCAGAGATCATTCTAGCCTTGGATCCGGATGTTTCTGGACAAACTGTGTATAACGATAAAGGAACGGGGATTGGAGGAGCAACAGCAGTAGCACATCGTCGAGGAAGAGGTGGGAAAGAAAGGTCAAAGTTGTCCTTGCTGAAACGCCTAGTTCCATTTGTCAAAGGTAGGAGATTGAGAAGACAGAGAGGCGCTGAGCGTCAAAGACGAAAGCTCAGAAAGAAACGACAGCGTTTGTAGTCAACAGGGTAGATTAGAATTCCACTGCTGTTTTAGTCTTTATCTCTGCCATTACAAAAGTTTATAGTACTGCGCATTCATTGACACATGTATAGTCTGTAATCTCACCAGATATATCTAGTAACAAAGACAGACGACTAGAGTACATCAGCCTATTGCCTTCATTGAGTTGTTCCATTAACTGACTACGTGTTGCTACTTCTTTCAGTCGTCACATCTGTATTGTCAATATAGCAATATGAAGTGACGGCTATAGCCTGTATAGACGATGATTTTATCATGAAGTCATCAAACGCCGTCATGGTAGTTTTCAAATGCCAGACACGCGTGCCTTCCATTATTATTTACGTTTCAATCTTCAGTTCCCGCTCCTTTACGCGAAACCTTTACAATACATTAGACTAAATATACAATACTTAGCTAATGTCCTTTCTCCACTACTACCATCCATCGATTTTGTCAAGAGTATTGCTCTAGTCCATGATTTGATCAAAGCCCCTTCTTTCACTATGACAACTCTCGTACACGTTGGGCTCTTGGATCAAGTGATCATAGACGCAGCGAGTCTAACATCATAGTTCTCTAGTTTCCCACTTTGGAAATAATATCAGTCGATGATCGACTCTCTAACTAGTTATTTCTTCATCATCAGATCACATGTTCATTGCCAACATTGACAATGAACTGTCTCCATCAGATCAGCTATCGCAACGTGCCCTAATATCAGCGGTTCAGACACCCACGTCTCATGGATTTCACTCTACTAGTTCTATATGTTCTGACATCGGCTCACACGACTCGAGCTCATCCAATTCAACTCAAATACATCTACGAAACCTGATACCCTAGAGATACTACGAAGTTCGAAACCATTAGATAATCCGGCAGATATTAAGATGCCTTCATAGCATTTCATTATTCGCTAATCTCGCGAAATTGTAACGTTGATAGCTCCATATCACAAACTTCCGCATCTTGTTACAGTTTCGGCTTACAGCATTTCGATGCACAATCTGGTGATAAGCCCAGATAAGTTGGCAAGATATGTACATAGTACCCAAGCGCTAAGGTTTTCTAACACAATTAAAGTTAGCGTAAGCGTTTGCTCCAGTATGAGAACCAGGCTTAATCTGCCCATGTGAAGTATTCCATTTATGATCTCGGATCATGAAGGTGACGACGATGACAATGGTGAAAGCGGACCTGGTCAGGACCAGGCATAAAATATCCATCATTGTCGAATCAACTTTCATTGTCACAGTTACGGCCAAGTAGTCAGCGATCATTAGTGGCCTTTCATCGGACTGGTGCCACAATCGATCTATGACATGACTATACAGCTTAGTCAAACCTTGGCAAGCGCTACAAGTAAGTACATTAGTAGCGAAGAGTTTGTACGATAACACGTACCATCAGCAGGACATAGATTGGGTTTGTTATTGGTTACATCTCAGTCAATATTCAATAGGGTTATTTAACTCACTTCAATTCGCTCGGATCGATTGTCATCGGCATTTTCCAGATAAAATCGCTAGTGTTATAATGCGACAGTTTTGAAAGGATCTTAGCCTGATATTTGTATCTTTAGTACATATGTACATCGCCGTCATTGTGGCGACGGCAACTATACGGAAGACACGGGGGGCTTTAAACAACCTCGATACTGATCGGGCTATTAGGTTATTTAGAACTCATTGAAAAAATGAAAAAAATGGCAAAAGGCACATGAGCATAACGAGTTAGCAAAGTGAGAGCATGTTCCGAACATCACGTGTTGGATGATATCAGGGGCTGGTCTGTGAATCTGGGTCTGTCTATTGACACACCTCGAACGATTAAGTGGTCTAGAATATGCAAGCTCTCATTAATCTCTTTCTATGTTATATTCAGGTTATATCTCGATAAGGATGTATGTACATTCAACACACTATAAGATGAGTTCATCACGGTACAAGTTGGTCGATTTAATATAGATTCGCCACGTTATCTTGATTATTCGGGCTTCGGGCTCAAGGTACGAAGATCTGATATAATGTAACGGTGATTCTTAGCAGCTCATTACGACTAGTTCTCTGGCCGTAACGCTATGGCGTTATAGCGCTATAGCGGTTTTATTTTTTTCTACTTTGTTTAACTAACTAATCGAAACCTTGATAATTTGCATGTATATATCTGTATGTACCCAAGTGACTTCTTTTTGTCTCTTTTTATTTTCTTAAGGGAAAACCTCGGCCAAAAGCGGCAAAGTTTGAAACGGCAATTTTGAATTGGTCCCGATCTGCCGTCATTGAGATCATAGTCAAATGATGTTGATTGTTAGGGGTGATTTTATTTTTCCTACGGGCTTAATGACTCGGAAGACGAAAAGCCCGTTGTAAATAACTGCTACCAGATTTAGAGAAAAAAAAGTCTAACTACGGCTACTTAGCTTATTGATTGTGATAAAATCTACAACACTAGGTTCTATAGTTGAGTTAGTATGATTCGGATATTCCATATCTACTAGACACGGCGGTGAAAGATTGTAATGAAAAGTAACTCTTGAGTTTTGTTTCCGTGTGGCACTCATAGGGTTAACCAAGACATACTAGGGTCTGCCGATTCCGACTGACACCGCCGCGTTTATGTGTATTACACTAATGACGTCAGCCCAGAATAGAGTGACAAGACAACTTTTTTTTATGTATCTATAGTGTGGCTTGATAATCAATGCATGTAGGTCATTACTCGTTTTAACAGTCATCAATTTCTATCTTTTTTTGTCAGTTTGTATGTAAATGATTGTAGTTTTTCTAGTCACCGAAATAAAACCCTGACTTAATTAGGAGAGATCTAGTGTTTGGATAATATACATGTACTAGTGTACTCTCTGACGGGCTTAGCTACTCAAAATAGAGCAGCTTAAGCACGATTGTGGAGAAGTCCACGCATCTCCAGTTTCTCCAAGGAAGCTTGTAGGGAGAAGGCTTAAAAAACAGGAGAGATACTACTGTATTGTGTGTGGGGTGAACTTGGACTAATTATTCAAAGCCCCAAAGGCGGTGATATGGTAGTAAGGTAATCCAAGGTAGCAATAGAAAAACATTAATGCAAGTTTTAGTAGAGTATAGTTAGTGGTTAGGGATTGAGTTGCTAAAAAGAACAAAGTATAGTTGCATGGAGCCGAGACGACAACTGTAGGAAGCTACATACTTATGTAGATATAGAAGACGGTGAAGCCTAGCTTGAGATTCTGGTTTGCAGATTAGATAGATCTACAGATGCTGTATGCACACTACGAATAAGATACGAGTAGTTCGCGATCTTAGCGAGGTTAACAGCATACAGGCGATCGATTCGACTACCGAAACTATTTACAAGTAAATACGTAAGACGAGACGAGACAATCAAAGCAAAGATATACAAGGATGATTTAAATACAGATGCTATTACAACCTTTCCTTGATGATCGTGTCAGTGACAAGTCAACAAAAAGGGGCGCATCGAGTCGGCGGACATCTTGGGCCAAAGGGACTTGTTAGTATCGTATTGAGTCGGTCGTATTAGAGGGTCGGTGCTAGTTCTCACAACAACAAGGAGATTAAAGGGCAATTTAGGGAGACTTTTTATTTTAATTCTGAAGTAAGGCTATTCACCGGGTTCGAACAACTTAGAATAGCAGTAGAAAGAATCTAACCAAAGTACCATTGTCAGAGTATTTGATATGAAGCTCACGCTTCAATTTCAGTTGTTTTGATATTTGTGGAAACATTATAGAGTAGTTATATGTGAATGTGATGTTGTTTATTAGTAGATTATTACAAGTTTAAAACGACATAGTTATAGAGTCGTGGCTTGTCTTATTGTGTTCCCTATTTCCGCGCCATTTTTCTTTTCGCACGTACCTATTTTCTCCCGTTTGCTAGGAAGTTTTCTCATATTAATTTTGTAGTAACTAGTGGAATTGCCTGTTTATTTTTTAACGCGCAGAGCCTCATTTCTCAGGTTACGTCAAACACGCGAGGGGGTCAGCAGAGCCTCAAATGTTCCAACGTCTAGATGACTTTCAAAGTACGAATGTAGTATAAAGCCCGCGATCTAGCTGTGAGTTTCCGTAGCCTGATATCGAAACATTCTAAATGTCACTAATATTTACAATAATTATGCTTGATTGATGTGTTGAATAAGCTGTCACCAATGCCTTCTAGTCGTGCTGTAAAAAAACACACTTATAATTAAGCAACACACCATAAAACCCGATCACACTACTACGACTATTATGGTTGATTTTTACAACAGCTTTCCCCCCAGTTTTCGGCCTTTCAGACTCTTCTTTATACCTTCACTCCATCCCCCACCCCCTTTCTAGATAAAGATGAAGTTTCTGAAAGGTCATGTGTGCATCCAAAACCTGCCCGTGTCAAGCCATAACCCTGACAACCACCCCATCAAATATACGAAATGGAACACTAGTGGGGAGGAAGAGGAAGAGGAGGGGAGAAATCATCTGGGGCTATAGCTTTCTAGCTTAGAGTTGTTTAAAGGGCTGGCTTCTTGGTTCTCCAGAACTGATGAATTGTCTCCAGAACTCATCTCAAGATTCTTCTACAGAAGAAGAAGAAGATAACCCAACCTAACAACCAACAAATCCTTCATTTTTCTCTGAATTTTCGGTTCCAGTGCCCCAATACAAGAACCAGCTAGTTGTCGATATCATTTGTAGTGTGTAGTATCAGTTCTGGTTAACGGGAAAAGACGACGGAATATAGCCCAAAGTTGATCCGGTACGGGGCGTGATTCTAGGAAGCCTAGAGAAACAAGCTCGATGTACCAATATGATACATATGTACTCTGTTGCTGGTTGATCTCCTTATTAGTTCATGTTTCCGGAAGAAGACTTGGTTTGAACTAGGTTTTCCAGATTTAAGGCTTTTAGCTAGTACTTCAGCTTATCTTCAATGGATAACTAAATATATTAGACGTCTGGGCTCAAGCCATCTCACTTCCTAAGACAATTTTACTTGAAGAAGTGACTAATTAATAAAGGCCAAAGCTTCTAGTGTCATGACTTGCAATATTAGTTTGGACGTTTCACCATTTTACTTGTTATTGTGTTGTTGAATAACCTAGATACGATGCGTTATCATTAAGACCCATGATGTTGATATGTGTCTTTATACAAGTGAAGAAACATATAATCAAGCGTCTGATTAACATTCAAGAAAAAAAGACTAGTGAAGTGTTTAGTCCCATATTATGGTTAACGACATGGGAAGTTTAGTCTCAAATGTATTTAAAGAGAGCCCCAAAAAAGCAACTGGAATCTGGAAAAACAGCTACATTCTTGGGTTTTCTAGAATCTACTTATTTGTAAAAGAGGATTTAAACCTAATGTAACGAATCATTGTTCTCATCTACATATTCTTAAATATCTATATGTAACGACGCTTTGTGCTTGAAATCATCACCATGTGCGATAGTAGCTAGTTTTCTTATAAGCAACAACAATATTGGTACATATACTACAGAGAATAACTTTAGTCCATCTTGTTAGTTCTAAACAAAAGACTAGTGACTAGTTATTTGTTAGTATGGCCTGAAAACAAGAAAATCATACTACATATGAACGAAATCCGACAAATTAGTTTGATCACAGGGATTACATTGTGAAGACACGGTCAAGGGTATGATCCTCTCGGGCCGAATGCAGCACAAACGACAAGGGATGACAACAGAGCCTCTCAGAGCCTCTCAGAGCCTCAAGAACCGAATCGAGAAAAGAATCAGCTAATATTTATCAGCAGGGTATCCATCTACATGTACATTTGTATAGTATAAGTCACACTATGGCCAAATACTTATGTACATACATACAGATATATGTATGCACGTAGGCTGTACGGGCAGAAGATACTGGCCAAATTGATGAAAATATGGTCATCTTCCCTCTCAGCACAAGATGAAGGGGAGATATCTGCGTAACAGCAAATATGATAGACCAAATTGTCTCAAAACGAGACGACGGGCTAGTTATTCAAAGGAGTTGGCCTAGTTTGACACAGAAGAAAAAAGAAAGAAAAAAAAAAAGGGCCGTTAACAAGCATGCAAGCCTGGGGTCACTATTGGTAGCAGTGGTATTACATGTGACAACGGTAACACTGGTGGTTATCAGTATGTATATAGCTGGGTCGATGGCTGGCATATCAGACCGAGCCAATCTGGAGACCTGGAGACTGGAGAATTAAGTTTGAGATGAATATGGGGAGAGTATGTGGGGGATGTATTCAAGTGCGGAGTTGTCAGGCGATCTTAAAGAAACCTGAGTGATGGAAAAGATATTATTGTGTCAGACAAAGATTTACTATATCGGCTGGTCAGATCACTTGACGGCATATACATATATATTATGTACGTATACAGATGGTTACGTATAGTAATCGGATCAGCAGCATTTTCTTACTCGCACTGACCGATCAAGCTTCTCTTCGGTGTTAGTTCTACGGTGTTTCTTAAGGTATGATTCTTATAGACAATAATATTAGCGGGTATTCTTCTTCATTTTGGGTAATGATGCAACACTAGGGGCAGTATAAGAAAAAGAAGAAAAGTTGGTGAAGAGAGAAGACGAGACAAAAGTGAGGCAACAATTCCGAGGAAAGAAGGGCCGGTGTTGTATAGTATTGTAATAGAGAGACAAGATCGAGGAATTGGGGTCGAATGCTGGATATCACCAATAGAGAGAAAAAAAAAAGTAGTTATTGTGGGATTAAAGGCTAGACCAGTCTATAGCTCCAAGGGCCCTCGACGGATCTAAAGAAAAGTGTGTCGATAATCAGACGGCATTGGAGTCACGATGGGACGCAGTGAGGAAAAAAAGATATACTAAGATGACAGATGGATGAATGCATGCAATGGAGAAAAAAAGGTTGTGGTCTCAAGCAACGTCGTGTATATGCATATGTATATGGATTAGTATGCTACATAGTAGTATAGTAGTTAGTTATATAGAACACATATTAAAAAGGCCTCTATCAGAGAAGACCAGGCATCAACCCGTGAAGACTATTTAAGCTACTACGATAATAGATTTCTATAGAGAGAATAATCAATGGCTTTAATCTATTTTTTTAATTTGAATAGAGAAAATAAATGAAGTGGTTTATTATCACTCTCATAACGATGTGAAGTGTGGCGATAAAGCGACTATAATTTTTCTGTTAGTAAGGTATAACCCTAACACATGCTAGCCCTGTTACGTGTTACTTTGCATGAATATTCTCCGGATATTGAAATAAAAACATGGACGATGCTCCACGCCTGGACCCGATGTAAAACTACAACATGACCGACAGATGCCACAAGACTCCAGATTTTCAGCATGATCGCACAATCTGTATAGAGTGGAGTAATCGCGGAGAGAGGAAAACCGAGAGTCAGACCTGACGAGCCATGAGTAGAGACACGGCGAGATATGGAGGATTGGCATCGTCATGGATGACAATCTGGAGACTCCACGGGAAAGAATAAAAGAAAACACACTAGAAAACTAGAAAGCCCGAATTTGATGACTTAGACGATAAAGACGCACTCATACCATCGGGACTATGACGGATGAGGAATCAAAAAAGAAGAAAACAGGCATAAAGGCCAACAACTAACCAGCTAGCCAATCCACCTTACCCACCACCAAGGCTATAGTAGTCCCAAAAACCCCGTGGGAAAGGGCGATGGAACAAAGTCGGGGGAAAAGAAAAAAACGATGGGAAAGATGGGGAGGGGATCGCATGTTGGCGACAAATCTTTGTCTCTAAGAAAAAAGGCTCGAGAAGCGCCGCAGAGTGACCGAGCTTAGGCGTAGTAACAGTGATGGAGGGCGGTAGGGTCACGATAGTGCAGAATCGACTCTTCCTTGAGTAGCTTCAATTTCCGTGACAGCCCCTTGTTATTCTACTGTATTTGATATAACTATTATCTATTAGTGACAGCATATTTTTCTCTTCTTTTGGGCTTGTCTTTTCTGATGATTTTCTGGGGCTGGCTGGTACGTGCTAGAGTGAAGCATGACGATGGAATTTGGGGTGCATTGGGACTTGGCTACGACGGTCGACGCCGCTTTTGAAAAACCAAGCATAAATTCTTATGATTATTTATCGAAAGAAGATAAAAGAAAATCGCCGGCCGAGCCTACTCGTACGTTGATCGCGGCAAGAACGTAGCGCAATAGGCCGAAACGACGCGAGTAGCATGCCACAAAGTCAACTTAGGGAAAGCTGCTTTTTTGATCAGCTGGCTATATTGAGATGATTGCATTAAATCATAACAAACAAAGATCAACAAGAACATGAAGAAGCGAACAGAGGTAAAAATGCACGATAGTTAGTTGTTTAGTTGTACAGTGTCTTGCTGCACATGTTCTGTGCGATACAGACGACGAACCTCCTATGTAAGACGTCGCCCATCTGCCGCAGAGCCTCTTCTACTTGTGCTCTCTTTTTGTCCTTCTTTATTCCCTTTTTCTCCTTCTGCTTCTGCGATCTGACCCTGATAAGTGACACAAGAGCTGAGTTTGTCAACTTGCTTTTTTTTTTCTGCCGCTCTGTCGCTCTTCTAGTACTAGATTCAGGCACGAACAAGCCGCCAGCCATGGGCTCCACCAGCGCTAATTTGTATGTAGTTGTATTAATACAGACCCGGTTGTCTCATTTTTGCAGGGAACTGATGAGGAAGAATAGGAGAAGAGCAAGACGAAATAGATAGTAGTAGAGTAAAGAAAAGTAGTGGACACTCTTGAACGGCATTGGGAAGGTTGGTTGCTTCTGTAGTACTGCTAATTAGTGGATGGCAGCCGCTGAGCCTCAGTTTCCTCAAAATTCTGCTGGGAACGGTAGTTGAACTGGTATAGTCTTCTGAACTGAGCCTCTGAATTGAGCCTCTGGAATAAATGACTGAGCCGAAACTTTGCACAGAGTCTTCTGAACAGACTCACTGAACAAAGCCAAGTAGCCCCTAATACCTTGTGCTTTAGGGCTCTCCTTACAGCGCTGCCTAAAAAACTACAGGCGACTTGTGTTGTCCGATTTTCCTGCACGCCCCACAAGCGGGCCGAATCTCGGGCGATCCGGTGCTATTTCTTGTACGTATCCTCTATGCTATATTTCTGTATCGATGTTCTTTTTTTGCTGTAGAAAGTCTGATTTTCTTTTCGGTCACGCGATGCGTTGCCAGACCCGCAGGAAATTTATTCTTTCATATTTCTTTTTTCTGCCTTGGCTATTTTGAGCGTGGATCGGTCAGGTCAGGCCAAGTATAAACTAGCTAAAAAGAAAAAAAGAAAAAGAAAAAAAAAGCTACGCCGGACTCTTCGTCGGCATTTTATCATTATTTTCTCTCTTTTATCGCTCATTATCATTTTATTACATTATTTATCGCCTTTTTTTTTCTTCAATTTTTTTTTTTCAGGGCCTGCCATCACGGCAAAACCCCTGCAAAACCCCGCTTTTCTACTGCGTAATATCAGAGAAAACTACTGTTTTTGGCGGGTCCGCCCTGAGAGCCTGGACAGAGCGTGTTAGTGCCCCTCTGCATGTCTGTACATATGGAAATTTCCCTTTCGGGGGGTGTGGCTTCTCTCTCAGAGAACGCTTTGGGAGTGTCAATTGGCGGCGAAATAATTACAGTAAAAAATATATCAAGTCAATAAAATAGAAAAATAAAAGAACAGTTATTATTATCTGAGAGATCTGCCGGGGGAAACGAACGACTAACTACTATGAAATGAATAATCAATGGACGCTTTTGGACTTGTCTAGTACGGAACAAAGTAATAGACTATTTTAGTAGACTAACGAGTTTGTGTTGACGCGAGATTAATCCATTTGTTTATTCTTTTATTTTTTGTCTCTTGGTCTTTGCCTTCCTTACCTTGACTTGCCTTGACAACTTACTTTGGCCTAGCTTCCCCACGAATCTTCGTTCAAGAATAAAAGTCTGGAGCTTCCGCCTCTTTATCACCGTTTTCCTTCTCTTTCTTTCTTCTTCATCGGACCCTTCCTGGATTCAATTCACTTTGAAACCCACCCGACAGCTTCCTCCTCCTCTATTACTTTTCATCTTCTTCCGCGCTTCTTCCTCGCTTCCGAGTATCTATACTCTCTCATCAAGGAAACACAGGAACAATAATACTCCGTTCTTCATTCAATATGGGTTTTCTCAAGAGACAGACCGACCAGGTCGAGAAGGCTGACCCCTCCTCCGCCGGCCCTACCTCCGCCGTTGACGATGTTGCCGCCACACAGCGCGTCACCTTCAAGGCCTGCTTCCTCGGTGGTGTTGCCTCCATCGGTGGTTTCATGTTTGGCTACGTCAGGTACGTCCTTCGCTCTATCTGATCCTCTCTTCTACCAACATCTGTTCACTAACATTGCCGTTCTCTCTACAGTGGTCAAATCTCCGGCTTCTTCTCCATGGCCGACTACGCCCGCCGCTTCGGTGAGCTGTCCTCTAACGGCACCTACGTTTTCTCCGCCGCCCGCCAGGGTACCATCACCGGTCTCCTGTGCATTGGTGCTCTGATTGGTTCGCTGGTTGCCGGCAAGATTGCTGACACCCTCGGCCGTCGTCTGTGCATCTCCGCTTCCGCTTTCTTCTGCTGCATCGGTACCATCATCGAGATCTCTTCCTCCTACTCGTGGGCTCAGTTCGCCGTCGGTCGTCTCGTGACCGGTCTGGGTATTGGCTCTCTCTCCGTCGCTGTCCCCATGTACCAGTCTGAGTCTGCCCCTGCCATTATCCGTGGTGTCCTGGTTTCCATGTACCAGCTGTTCATCACCCTTGGTATCTGGACTGCCTATATGATCGACTTCGGCACTGAGGGCATCGATAACTCTGCCTCGTGGAGAATCCCCAACGGTATCTCCTTCCTGTGGGCTATCATTCTAGGTGCTGGTGTCCTTGTCCTGCCCGAGTCTCCCCGTTTCGCCTACCGCCAGGGCCGCATCGATGAGGCCCGCACTACCATTGCTAAGCTGGCTGGTGTCGATGAGAACGACCGCTCCGTCAGCAACCAGCTGACTGAGATTCGCGTCAAGCTTGAAGAGGAGAGAGCTGCCGTTGACACCAACTGGACCGAGATCTTCACCGGCCCCGGTATGCTGTACCGCACTATCCTTGGTATCACCCTGCAGGCCGGTCAGCAGCTGACTGGTGCTAACTTCTTCTTCTACTACGGTACTACTGTCTTCTCCGCCACCGGTCTGTCTAACTCGTACGTCACTCAGATCATCCTGGGTACCGTCAACGTTGTCTGCACTTTCGGTGGTCTGTACGTTGTTCAGAAGTCTGGCCGCCGTAACGCCCTGATGTTTGGTGCCGCCTGGATGATGATGTGCTTCTTCGTCTTCGCCTTCGTTGGTCACTTCAAGCTTGATCACGTCAACCCCCAAAACACCCCCACTGCCGGTAACATCCTGATCGTCTTCTCCTGCCTGTTCATTGCCGCTTTCGCCACCACCTGGGGTCCTCTGGTCTGGGCTGTCGTTGCTGAGCTGTACCCCGCCAAGTACCGTGCTCCTTGCATGGCCCTGGCTACCGCTTCCAACTGGCTGTTCAACTTCCTCATGTCCTTCTTCACCCGCTTCATCACCGGTGCCATTGACTACCTGTACGGTCTTGTCTTCGCTGGCTGCTGCGGTGCTCTGGTCGTCATCGTCTTCTTCTTCGTCATCGAGTCCAAGGATCGCTCTCTGGAGGAGATTGACACCATGTACATCCTCGGTGTCAACCCCATCACCTCTCACAAGTGGGATTCTTCCAAGCACCTGTCTTCCACCGAGCAGACCTCCGCTGAGCACTCTGGTGAGGGTGAACCCCACACCTCTCAGGATGAGTCTCGGGTTTAAAGTTCGAACGTGTTGAGCATCTAGTCTTGTGCTAGTTATGAACAAAGCTTTTCTCCTCTCCAATTTCCCCCAATTCACTGCCTGTCATGATATGATATCCATTTCCATCCCTTAACTCATGCACGAAATTCATATTGTAGATTCGACATCTGCATTCTACATACACATTCATTCATTATATCTTTCCATCAATCTGTAAAAAAAAAGGGCTATTGCGTGTCTTATTCTCTCGCGATAGACGCCTAGCTTAATTAGAGCGTATCATACTGCTAGCTCGTCCATTTTCCATTTTTCCTTTCTTAATAGATACCAAGTGTCATTTTTTCTTCATTGTTAATATACAAATTTTTACAAAAATATGCATTGTCCAATAATCAATACTTTTTGCTCATCATTATTTGAATGCCTTTCACCTTAGTTGCATAAACAATTAAATACCACATTAAGTAGTGTTGTTCTAGACTTGGAATTTCTCATTATTCTCGCTATGATTTAAGGCTTTACCTTTTCTATGTTTATCGCATAATTGGGGTAACGATCAATGTCAGAGTCTAAATAAATACAAACAGGAACTCAAAACACAAACATGGCTGAAATAGAAAATTGCCCACTAATGCCAAGTCAAGAAAGACGATCATCTTATCTTGTTCGTTGTACGTATACATACATGTATGTTTGTATCTTGACGTTTCAGCATGACTTAGTTACCCCGGTTGGTCAATGTTCGGAAATTCTAGTTAAACATTTGAAGCGAACCTTTGTCCTTCTAGAAAGTTGATTTACATGATATTGCACTGTTCTAGAATATTTATTTTCTTCATCACAATCCCATCAAGACACTTGATATTGACGTCATGGACTATGGCATATAAGTACAGGAAAATCAAGTATAGGGTAAATAGGCCAGTGCATGGCTTCGATTTCTGTTGTAGATAAGTTAATTTCATTTCTACACATGTATGCAGGTGAAGGACAGGTCTGAAGGATATCAATGCAGTATACATTTTCTCAGCACAGAATATACGAAGATCTTTGTTTATCTACATAGTCGATAGTTCAATGTTTGTATTTTTTCATTTGCTTAGTTATACAATATTGATCATCAACCAAGATCCTTCTCGGGCCAATATCTGATCATAACGATGCGTAAGAAAATTCTCAGAATTTATCAGCCGGTGTGATTAGTTATTCTTTTTTTTTGTTCGGTCCTTTATGGAAATGTCATGATGTAGTCCCATAACCTCAGAAATAGACAGGAATTTGGTTGATTAAGTCTCCGCTACAGAACGTCTACCCCACAGCAGATAATAATACCAACATCATCAAGCTACATATAACTTACTTTAATTTTGAGAAATATATAAATATATTATCTTCATTATTCAAAGTTGGTTCATAATTCTTTTTCCCGATTTTTCATGGGAGTAAAAATGTTATTTTATAGAGCCTACTATCACCAATGACACCAGAAATCAAGGACCGATGGTGTAGTTGGTTATCACGTTTGTCTAACACTTCATCTTTGAATGAATGGACACAAAAGGTCGGCGGTTCAAGTCCGCCTCGGTTCATTTTTTACTAGCCAGTACGATCTAAATTCATGTACGTAAGCTGTGCACTATTTTTATTTTTTTATCGCTGGTTTCTCTTCTTTTTCTATACTACTTTAGATAGACATACTACATATGTACATCGATACAACTCCTCCGGTAACCAGACAGCCCGACTATCAATCTTACCTTGCAAATCGGATCGCGTCTTCCGCCACCCTCGCTATGTGATATTGCAATTGTATTGTTAGTCTAATTCTTTTGATGATCCAAGTTTGCAACCTTGAAGTTAGATATTTGACCAGGCTAGTGAACTGTCTGTCATATCAACAATGGTCATTTGACCTGCTTGGTGGTAGTAATATTGGCCGAAAGAAGAAGGGCCGCTTCCATAGAGGTGAATAGGGCGTTGTGATTTCTCTATTGTTCTGATTCCGCCATGGATTTGTATGTACAACTAGGACTGATAAAATAGACTAGTGACTCCCGATTTGGATATACCGCACGTACCAAGTCCATCAATTGGCCGACAGCCTTGGCGAAGGGGAAGAGAAAGGCGCTTTAGCCATTTGGCGGCCAGCAGTCATTGCAAGTGAAAGCGTTTACCAACTTAAAAAAGCTTGTACCATCTTAGCCGTTTTGAACTTGGTGGTGGCATGCCATCCCCAGACTAACACATTGATACATACGGTTCGGCGACGACCGGGCTGCGGGTCTTCCCCATGGGGGAATGGAGGGTGACTGGGGGTGACAGACTAGAGAGAAGAGTAGAGGGAGGAGTAGAAAGGATGGCACGGTCACAACGCTTCAAACGAGAAAACATCAGATAGACATATATGATGTACAATAATTTAAGTAGCCACAAGAAAATAATTATGCGGCCATACCTATTATTAAGCTTCTTGTATTGGTCGGCATGACGCTGAGGGTACCAAACGGAGGGTCGTGCAGGCTGCCCAGAGCATTATAGCTGTTCTAGAATGTCTAGTGACAAAGCAAAGCAAGAAAAAAACGATAAAACAAACTGATTGTTGAAGAGTGTAAGGCAAGGCAAGGCCTGCCCGGAGGAAGGGGGTGTCTCAAGTTATACATGTAGTTAGTAGTAGTAGTAGTAGTAGTAGGCCAAAAGGAGGAGGTTCTTGATTAGGAATAAATATTCAGAAACTGGCGACATTGCACGAAGCCATAGCCAGTATACAGGTTCAAAGTTGAATCAAAGCTCGTATTGCAATGCTTGAGTAAATTAGAATAGAGCCGCAATTGATTATATAGTTCGGTTATTTGTTGTAAAGGAAGTATGTAGTTGACTACATATGTATGGTATCACAATAGTATTTTTACTTGAAGCTAGTCGAATGTACCAGTATTTAACATGGTCAGGTCGACTAACGAGTATGTAAATAGAGAAGATGTATGTGCATGTACGACACCAAGTCATGACAATGTATAAGCCAATGTACAATACACTGCCTATCTACAATGTATGGTACATGAATACTGCATAAATGCATGTGATGCTTACAGATAGTATGCTGAATAAATCGATTAAGTGTATATTTTAGGTTGATGTGCAAATACGTACCATTGTGCAGCTGAAAACGGCGCAGCCTTTTTTCTTTTTTCTTTTTTCTAGCTTATGGGCTTCGAAGGAGTTGACTACATTATAAGGATAAATTTACTGTGGCACAGACTAGAGAGCTTAGAACATGGAAAAGAACCGACTAAAAGACTTAGTGGGCCAGAATATGTAGATTGGCTGTTGGACAACATTTCTATACATACATATCCATATACATACATGTACTTTATACTGCCGCATTCTTCGTAGCTTCAGCATCTCAAAAAATGCTGACTACATTGTACATGCAGCATCATGCATGTAATCCCGATTGGGAACATCGAGCGAACACCAAATAACCCAGAACCACCCAAAACCATGTTGGTTCTTTCGGCTCTATCGGTCCTATTGGATCTGCTCGCTGTAAAGCTACAAGAAGCGGGGTATCGGAGTATAAGGCTCGAACAAAACAACAGTTTAGTTTGTACGCGATATGTCCTGTAAACTTACATTAGCTTCGAGATAGTCTTCTAGATGATCATTTTCGTGCCCCAAACCAAATACAGTCGTAGCCTACTACAAGACAAACTATAGTATATGTATGTATATGTATATAACTATATCTGACTGTACAAATATATATTTATATATATGTATATATGTACAATATATGTATGCAGTTGGCGGGTTTTGTGCTACAAGGAGAAGAGGCAACAGGTCCATAAATGGACAAACAACAAACAATCACGCATACACATATATAAGATATATATATCAAAACAATCGCAACATAAAAATCATTCAAATAGCCAATATACCTATGCGTATTCACCCGCCCTGAGACAAAAATGTGCTACACAACGTACTACATCAGTAGCAGCAATAATACATAGTAACAACAATAACAACGACAACGAGACCAGGAAAACTAGAAGCTAGCTTTCTTTATCACTGTCCCTACTACTGCCACTACCACTGCCACCATCTTTATTAGCACTGCTATTCCCACTGTTACTATCGCTATTGCGACAGCCGGCCCTACCTACATTGTATACATTGGTCTTTACCTAACATCTATCTGCTTTTGTCTTATCGTCCAAACATCCAGATAATCAACGAGTCAGTCGACAGTGAATTCTCTTTTTCCCTTATATACATGGGTTATCACAGTAAGTGTGTACACCGCGCCATTCAAACATCTGAACACAGACCAGGTTACCCAGCTTGTCAGACTAAGCCCAGTCAGCCTGCTATGCTACCAAGCTATGCTGCTATACTTTCAGGCTCTTGGGCTTCTAGATCTAGACGCTCCCAGACTTTGTATGCTTTTTGTCGTTAAACCCATCTACCCATCCATGTTCAATCAATTTCATTGCCGTACCATGCCATGTCAACCACAAAGGCTCCAACTACTCTGTCAGTACAGCCAACAACATAATAACAATCGAGTTAGTAGATCATTTGCACCATACGGATCCTGTTTCAGTGCCGTACTTCCGTTAGCTTCAGGCCCAAATTATCTTCTAGTCCGAGCACTGCCCATCTGCCGCCAACCTTCATGGCCGTCGACAACCCAGCAGCCGCTCAGACCATGGAACTTCATCGGCTTTGTGGCAGTTGCCAGCATGTTGCCAATGCTGCAGCCAAAGGCCAGAAACTGCCCTTGGCGGCTGATATAGAAAACGGCCTGTTCATAGACCATCCAGCCTATGCACATCGCGTATTTCGTGACGTGATGGACTCGGCTAGTTCCGGCTGTCACATGTGCACAACCATAGTAGCCCACCAGAGCCGCCTGCTTAACAGACTGCACCGTAATGCTGTTGGCCTTTTTGACGACCGTCGTAAACTGCATGACGATAGCATGTTCCACTATGGCATGTACAACACTGAATCGTGGGTCCCTGGCGATCGGTACGGCTTATACTTCCAGTCAGTCTACACAGTCAATATGCACTGCAACTACAAGCGGCCGATTAGCAGGTGGAAGAGCAGTACATGTAGAGTCAAGGGGATTCGCCACTCGTCATCAGATAGGAGTTGGGCTGAGAATGGCACTGGAAGTCAGGCAAAACATCAGGCCCAGACCCAGATCTGCTATGCACAGGACAGACCATCATTTTCATCTAATGCTGCAAGGTCGGAGCAGGAGCCAGATCCTGCCATTAAACAAATTCGGCAACTCTTGGACCACTGTATATCAACACACGCTGCCTGTACCAAGGCCAATGTTAGCGCGCCATTCCTCCCTAGCCGACTGCTGAACATCGAGAATCGAGATGCTGTTCGCCTTGTCATGCCGGCTCGTCCAGAGTCCCCAGACTCACAGCCATTTCGATATATTGCCTTGGACCATAGCCCCAGCGATACCGAATCTGTCAAGTACGCTCTAAGTTCAGACACGTCCGATGCTCTGCATCACGGAATATCCGCTTCGGGGCTTTGCGATGTCTTCCAAAATGCGATAGACGTGTCCCGAAAACTCGGATATTGCTATCTCTGGATCAGCTCACTGTGCGTCATGCAACAGCGCAAGGAAGACGTGCCTAGAAAAAACGCGAAGTTCTGTGAGATATACAAGAGTGCCGACTTCACTCTTGCCACTGCCACTGCCACAACCACTGCTATCAACACGACTGCTACTACTTCTATGGATCCTGGCTCAGGTTCCACAACTGTCCGTTTCACTGCCCGGAACCTTGTCGAGGCTTCCAACTTTGCCTGTCTGCTATTCGAGCGTGACAATTACACGTATTACATCCACCCTGGAGACTTCGTAGGTACCGAGAACGGCGATATTGAAGCGCGTAGTGTGGCCTTGCTTGAGAACAGTCACTGGCCTCAGACGCTTTTCTTCATGAGAGACTGCGTCCGCTGGGAGTGTCTTGCCGGCATCCAGGTCGAGAATCTTGTCGCCATGGGCATCATGGGCCTACCGACTCCGCAGCGGACTCTGGTGCACCCCGACACCTGCACCGAATATATCCCTGCTCGAACTACCTATTGGAGGAAGGCTGTCGAATCTTTTTCCCGCCAAGCCTTCCCGCGCTCCGAAGCCCAAGAGACAGTCATACACGAGATAGCCATGTTCTTAGACCGCATGCACAGCGACAAGTACGTCCATGGCCACTGGACGAGCGATCTCTTATGGACCATCTCGTGGCGCCCGGTTGACCTAGCCCAGCCCGTACACGAGAACAACAGTGGTGCACCGACTTGGAGCTGGATGAGTGTTAGCGCACCAATAATCTACCCCGTACAATACACTCAGATCTTTGAGATCCCCGACTTCGGCCTCGACGTGGTCGAAGGCCCACAGGTTTCCTTCGACAACCTCAACGAGGTCGAATCTGCCGAGTGGACACAAATGAGGAACGTGTCTGCCGTATGCCGGGACATGAAAGTTCTCAAGATCAACGGTGTCCTAAGGAGAATCGAATGGAAGGGCAAGCTCACCGACTTGGAAGGGTGCAAGTCGGCTTGGTATTTTCATAACCCTGAATACGCTCAGAGAATCGCCGGTAAATCCCTTGCTTTAGCCCATCTCAAAACTATCTTATACCTCTCAAAGCAAACTGGGTGGTATATCGAAAACTGCGCCTTGATATTAGAGGCCATGGACGGCGTGAAGAGAGCTTATAGACGAATTGGTTATTACGAAGATCGACTAAATTTACCATTACATACGCCTTCAGCATGGATTTTCCATCCACGAGTGTGCATCCACGAGGAATTTTATATCAAATAACAGAGGCTATATACAGTAGAATACCGAAGTCATAAGGACATAGTACAGTAAGTAAAGTATATACAACCAAATAGATGATAATTACATATAAGTCAGACCTGATCCTAAAGGCATTTTTCAGGACATAAAGGATCAGTATGTTAGTGATACCAGGCCCGATATCGACTAGTCTAGATTATTTAGCCTGTGTTGTTTGCTTTAAAGGAATGGGCAAACCGAACTATCAGAAAGCGAACAGTTGGTTCAATATCAAAGATATTGAAGAGTCAGTCTAGCAGATTATTAGCTAATGTGCTACTCCCATCCCCCAGTCTCGGAAAAAAAAACAAAAAAAAACAAAAAAAAACTCTATGTGTCCTACCTCTAAATACAAACTCTGGTATGCTGTTGCTGTGCAAAAATGCATTCCTAACTACGCATGCTACAAGATAATCAATATATAACACATAGAGTTGACAAATATATCCAACTTTTCATTTGCATCTTTTATACCTTACTATCATACCGGTAAATCAGATCTTCAGTTTTCTACAGATATCTTACAAAATGACACTCGACGATGATTATACTACTGATACCGCATCTAGTACTGATACTGATACGTCTATGGACTCGTGTGACACAGTCAACAAAGTTTCCAGAGCACCAACTCAAACCTCAGGCCGTCTAGCCTTACACCAGAGATCCTATGCACATCCCAACTATAACCTATATCAATCGAAACTAGCATCATATACTCCATCAGCAGCTGGCTCTGCAGCTTCAACGGCAAGTGGCGTCCCTCCTAGGCGCATCGTCGCTTATTGCCACAAGCCAGCTTCAACGGCATCGCTTCGTCTACACGCAAAGCCTATAATACGGCCTGATTCACAAGCTCTTCCAAGTTGGCACGCCCCACGAGCATCTCATAGGCGCCTACTGGGGTCAACTACAGCTGTGACTACAGGTAAGGCGACTTCAAGATCGACAGTGCTGTGCAAGGCAATGTCTATCTCAATAGCCCCCGTTTCGGCAATAGATAAAGTAGAAAATGAAGAATATATTGCAGCTGCCATGGAAGAAGTTGGAAACGAAACCGCCATATATGTTGGCCCATCTGATACACGATAGACAAACATATGTATATCAAAGAACCGACCGGATAGAAAAACGATACAAACAAACAAAATAAAATTGTGTGTATGTTGAAACATACAATCACTACAATACTGTAAATCAATACTATCACAAACATTATAAAACATATGCATGTAATAGAGTATAGTGCTCTTTAAGGGACTTAACAAGCTATACTCAGTGACGGAATAGTCCGCAATTGTCTATTTGTGATACGTGTCTTGCAGAATTCGCTTATAGAAGAGATCGCCGCAATCTCATACGCAAACCAGAAGATTTCCCATGGTTTCATCACATATCCAAATGAAACATTTGCAATGCATTGTTGTCAGCTTTTACACTTTCAATAATAGACGCTAATATCCTCATAAACATATTTGTAAATATACCTAAAACATCTCGGCTGCATCGATCAAGACAAAAGACTGACTTATGCTTTCAAGAGTCTACTAACCGCAATAGATGAAGACAACTTCAGATGATGTCATGTTACTTCAAGTTATGATAGCTCCTTCAACTGTCCCCAACCTCTGTCTAGCCACTACTTATAATCTCGCCAAGTCCCCAGGACACTTCATCATTTCTCGTAGCGAAAACACCGACGAGCATGGCCTCATCATAGGTGCCGTTCTTGGTTCTGTGGCAGTTCTTCTAGGTGTCATATCTCTAGCAATCTATCTATGTCACAGCAAAGTCTTTAAACCAGCCAAAAACGACAAAGACAAGAACAAAAAGGAACAAAGAAAAAAGAGAAGGGAAAGAAGAGCCCGGAATCTCGAGGTACGACAAAGAAAATACGACCGCCGCCGCTTGAGATATCTCTATAGAGCTACGCTAGACGCTCAACGAAATCAGCCTTACACTCCATATCCCGTGCCTTTACTCCCGCTTCCAGTCGTGGCACACCCTGCAGTTCGTGGCAGAGGTTGGATCATCGGTAACGGCTTTCCCGCCCCATTTATGTATACAGAAGCTACCATTCCAGTTGGACGTCAGCCTCGGGAGCCTAGAAACATAGTGCTACCTGAGCCAAGAGACTGCTCTGTTCCATCTACCATCATGAAGACTTCTTATCCACAGCAATGGGGCCCTTGGACGCCGAATCATGCGGAGGAATATACGGAATGTGCTCACTCGACACCAGTCTGGCAGTTCCCATCAGCCAACATGCGAAGCAGTCAAGATATATCGTCAGTACAAAATCAGCAGGCACAGCCTTTGGAAAGCATCCATGAAAACCCGCCGTCGAAATACCAAGAAATTCACCCACCTTACGTCTATCCGCCGACATACCAGGGAATTGAGCAATGTGACCCATATCAATCGCAGTACCCTAAGCGATGGGAATGTGCAGATGGCGAAAGTGTACTGGGCAGCGATGCTTTCAGTATTGAGGTTGTCGAGCCTGTTGAAAGTCCTGTGACAGATGCCTCGGCCTCACACTTTTCAGACGACCCGAAGCCAACAGCGCATAAAAAGCCTAAAGATAAATATGAACTCGCCCACATTTTCGACGAGAGAGATTTTGTGCCGCCGTACTCCAGCTGGGAGCACGATCCAGGAAATCATAAGCTCTGGCACAAGTTCAAAAGGAGTGTTGATGTGGTTCGAGATGATAGCCATTCGTTTATAGGGTACTTCTTTCCGGGATTCCCTGATACCACACATGAAAAGTCGAGAAAGAAAGGGCAAAGGAAAAAGAACCCTTGCAAGTATCAGATAGATGGAGAATACAAAGTTCCGGGCATCTATTATATGCCGCCTAGCCTCGATGAGAAATATATCTCAAGAGAGAGTGTCTCTCGGACTTCTTCTAGCACTGGTAGCTTAGGCTTATCATCGACAGGAGGCAGGCGTAGAGAGGAACGGAAATCGCATCGGAAACAAGTGCCACAGCAAGGCACAGATATGACGCTTTTCTGTCTGAGATTGTGGTTTGGTTCACCTCCACGAAAGGGCAAGAAGAGAGCAGGTGACTGATAGCGAACTACAGCTACACCAAAGCAAAATGATTGGGAAACGGGATAACTTCAATAATGGACGATATATAGCTACTAATAGTCGACGCTACCGGGCCGTTACAAGCTATTTTTCAAACACCATAACTAGAAAATATCAGATAAGTTATCTTACTCCTCGATATTATGTGTATACACAAGACATGGTTCATCGACAGGACTAGCTAAGATGTGAAACTTACATTTCGGATATAGATAGTACTAACAATACAAAGTCAAAAGAGATGAAAACAAGCCAATATCAATACAAACGAGATGATCAAGCTGGAGGAGGCGCCGCGTCGGCTGGAGGAACATTACCCTCTCCAGAGCCCTGACTCTTCTCTGATGATCTTCTTTTATGGCCACGATGGCCACTTTTCTTGTAGCGGTGATGTTTGTGCCAAGCATCGTGAGTTCCAACACCACGAGTGCCTTTCCGGTGGATTTTCACCGACTCTCCGTAAAAGTAGAGGAAGCAGTATATCAGGATAATAAATGCCGTTAAACCTAGACCGACGCCAACTCCGACACCAACAGATGAAGCGGAAGACCGGGGGTGGATCGTGGCTTTTGATATATACATATTGGAGAGATCTCAATGATAAAAGGTATCAGACTAGATCCAAGTAAATATAGACAAATATATCGTCCGCCAAGTAAGCAATGTGTAGCTATGTACCTGTATCTCAATGTAGAATCATCGGAGTCAGGCAAGTAGATATGTAGATCAAAGCCTGATTTGGCCCGTAAAAGAGGTTCAAAACAGACATTCTATAAGGCTGTTGTTGCGTTTTAACCTTACATGTATTCAAGAAACGTTGGGCTGCTACGGAACGCTATAATGCCCGACATCACATCGCTCCTTCTTCTTAATTTTTTACTCCTATTTGTCTGTCAGCATCACATCAGATCTTTACAGTCATCCTATGACCACAGATATGTATCTGTATGTAATAAAGAGCATAGATAGTTGATCCTTTATTCTGCATGTTTTAATATCGTAAAAGAAAAATAAAAGCCTTATGAAACCACGCGAAGTGATAGATACATATATGTAGTTATGTTATGAAGGTATGCACTTTGGGAACAGAAGATGATGCCACGACCCACTCTTTCTTCCCACTATCTATATTCCCATCTGCAATTTAATATTAAGCATACATATATGTCTTATGTCCACATCCATGCAGTATACTATTGAAGTTGACCATTTCTGTCTCAAAATTCATGTCAACGGTAGGGTTATCACAGCCCCTAACACGAAAGGTCGCCACTTTAACGTTTCCGAAGATTAGCCGCCACAAAGAAGGAGTCAAAAAGATCTAATACAAACAAATATATACAGGTAGCAACTGCAGCCCCTAAAGGCTTTGTGCGACGATTTATGAGGAAAGAACGTTAGTCCGAAACGTCATCTAGTATATGTGGTGGCGTCCATTTTAATTTCCCTGGTCATAGATACATAACTAACTATATACATAAAGAGGCACTAAGAGACGTGGAGATTATGTTAGTGTGGTATAATTTACAAAGAGCCCGGAAGTAAGACATACATCTACATATAGTTACTGTACGATACAACTGCAAATGAAAGTACCTCTACCCTTACAAATCATTGTGCATACAGATGTACATGATGTGATATTTTAGCTAATTGAGTATAATGACCGACTTAATATTACAAGGCCCCGCGTATCTTTGCATGTGGGTTGCAAACAGACACAGACTCATCAATTTACCTGTTTATTTCCATACGCTAACCTGGCTTTGAATAAAAACATAACGGATGCTTTCTTCATATAGTTTGTCTCTTTTTTCCGTTTGTTCGTTTTGCGTAAACTGATAATGGTCGACCTTGGAGTACCTTCGATCTATTAGCTTCTCAAAACTTTGTAAACTCATTTGTTCATACACGACAAAATCCTATCTTTGACAACCCCCATAAGCCCAACCACAATGGAAGATGCCGCCGAGTTGGAGGTTGACAACATGTCATCATGTGATGAGTCAATCCTTGATGTAGACAGCAACACCTGTTCAACATCAATGGCCTCTTCGGTTCTCAAGTTTCGAGAAGAAAACGGACGGACATATCACGCATATAAAGATGGAAAATACGCCTACCCAAACGATTTCCAAGAGCAGCATCGTCTGGAGCTACAGCATAATATTTGTCTTCTGACTCTCAACAACGAGCTTTATCTTTCGCCGGCCGGCCGGGGCGGCGTAATGCTCTCGACATTGGTACCGGCACTGGTATCTGGTGTATCGATTTCGCGAATGAGTTTTCGGATAGTAGAGTGATCGGCATAGACCTGAGTCCGATCCAACCAGACTTGGTACCACAGAATGTCGAATTTCGGGTCGATGACGCCGAGGAACCGTGGCAATTCAATACCAAATTTGATTTCATCATATCCCGAATGATGACAGCTTCAATTTCAGACTGGCCAAAGCTATTTAGAGAGGCGTACAATCACTTAGAGCCGGATGGCTGGTTCGAAATCATCGATGTGTGTCCCTTGACTAGTGATGACGGAACATTAAGCGACGAAACAGCTGCCCGACAATGGATGAACATGCTAGTAGAGACGACAACCCAATTTGGCCGTCCGTGCGATAGCGCTTTCAAGTACAAAGAACAGCTAGAAGAAGCCGGTTTCGTCAATATTAAGCAGGTAAAGCTTAAATGGCCGCAGAACGCATGGCCGAAGGAGCCAAAATACAAAGAACTCGGTGAGAATCTGCAATAAATATCTCCAAATAGTACAAGTCTGATGCTAACTACGCTTGGAATATAGGCTACTGGGTTCTTGAAAACATGTCTTCAGGCCTTGAAGGGTTCTCGCTAGCCATGCTTACTCGCGTTTTGGGATGGTCAAATGATGAAGTCCAGACATTCATTGCTAAAGTGCGTCAGGATTTTGCAAACCCAAGGATTCACTCGTACTGGCCAGTGTAAGTTAAGTACATTATCGGAAAATATCCCTTTGTCACCTTTGAACTTTAGTAAAACTAATTTGAGAATTTTAGCTGGGTCACATATGGCCAGAAGATTCCTACTAAATAGTTAGTGTTTTTGCGCTTTGATTTTGCTTATCCCTAGCACTCCAATATTTCCTTCTCCAAATATATATATATTCGAATAGCCGCGACCGGGTAAAATAACTCGTAGCGAGTCTTCAGTAGCATAGAACCAGCATAGTCTCCAATGATAAACTTGTATGCTAAAGATTGTCGCTTGTTGTTGCATCCATGGCCGTTGTCAGTATGTATACCGGAAGTCGGGTGCTGGATCTGCCTGAAGATATGAGAAGAAAAGAGAAAGAAATCAGTTAGTATAAAGCAAAGGAATGTGACAGTAGAGATGGCATCCCCAAAGATATACAACGTACCTCGTCGCACTCCAGCGATCTTTCGCCACGTGCTGCCTTAGAGTTCTGCCGCTTGAACTCTAGGGTTAGGATGCCCACCATGACAATGTTAAGGCCAGCGCAAGCCATACACGCATAGTAGCCTGGCTTGTACGCAGGCGCATCCTGATCGCGGAACACCAGTGACCCCGCAATGCCCCCAATGCCACCGAAACCGACCATTGTAGCACTGCAGAAGGCGCGCTTCCACTGTCCTCGCAAATTGTTTGCTTGGTACGTCATGACGCCCGGCACGTTGCTGTTGGACCCCGCAGTGGTCAGGAAGACTCCAAAGTATCTAACCCACGGATTCGCAGTGAAGCCCATGACGGCAAGTCCCACTAGCGATAGTGCGCTGTTGAAGACGACTACAGGACCGCGGAGTCGATACTTGTCGCCTAGATAGGCCGAAACATACATGACGATTCCAGAGAACGCATATGGCGGGGCTACCAAGCACTGAGCTTCCCCAACTGAAAAGCCGAGGCTCGATACTAGAACAATGGGGAGAGTATACGCTAACGCGTATGTCTGGGTGGTCGTGTTCAGGAACAGCATTGCATACAACCAGATCTTCCAATCGCGGGCTCCGCGCAGAAACACTCCGAGACTGAACTTTTCTGCTGTGCTATCACCGCGATCTCTTTCGACTCGTGCAACTACCCACGCTCTCTCGCGAGGACCGAGGAAGTTCCACGACAAACGAGTCGAATCGGGGAAGTCGACAAGTAGCCAATAGCCTAGGACAGCTACCACACAGGTCATAACTCCCTCGATGATGAAGATCCAGCGCCAGCCTGTCAGGTTCGCCAAACCATCCATTTGCATGAGCTAGTAGGGAATAGGGAAGTATTAGTCTTAGAGTTGAACATGAAGAATATTCTGATGGGTAGAGACATACCCCATAGGCCAAGATTCCGGCACAGGCCGCAGCCAATGATCCCAGGAGATAGAACACTGAGTATCGCTTTCCAACCTCGTCTATCACAAGTTGTAAGTTATTTGCTTGAGCTGGGACGATGATATGGGGGAATAAAGTCAAGCAAAACGGTAGATACACTTACATCGTGTATACCAAGTACTAAGTAGATACACACAACTAGGAAAGAAGCCAGCCTCGAGTAGTCCCAAAAACACACGGCAGATAGCTAGATCGGCAAAGTTCTTCGAGAAGCCCATCCCGATCAAAACGCCTCCCCAAAGCATAGTGATTATGGACAGGTGGATACGGGCTCCTATCTTTCTGATCAAGACTGTGGATGGTGGCTGGAATAAGATATATGTTACAAAGAAGAGAAGATTGGCGATTTGCTATATACATACAGTACAACATCATTATTAGAACGGTTACAAAACGAGGATCTTGTCGGTGTACTTACATATTTGTTATCAAAAAGATGAATCTCAGTTCGCATACCAGCAATAGCAGCAGATGACATATTCGTCCGGTCCATGAGTGAGATACAATACATGACTCCGACAATAACCACAAGTCTTCGGTCAATACAACGGATTATCTGCTTCTGCTCTTCGATAGTGAAGCCGTGGCTATCATCGCTCATTTCGGATGCCGTAGGGTCGGCCACATGCTCTACGATGGCCTTTTCGATATCGGTCTTATCTGGCATGCTTCAAAGTAGTTTATATAAAAAATATAGTTGTTGGATTTCAAAAGATGTAAATGTATAATGTCGACACTGGAGCTACGAGATCTTATATGGGGACTAGAGATACCATTACTCTTATATAGACATATTGTTACGCTACATGCTGAATTAGCAAGTTGCCAGTTCGATTTATGATGTACCAATTGCTGTTGTATTGCATTTACCTATCTTCATATTGTGACTCGGTTACAAGTTGGGGCAACATCTTTGGAGCTTCTATCTTGGCATTGAATAACTCCAAATAAACAAAGCGATATCATGCCCAAAAGCAAACGAGCGAGATGATGAGTATAATATATATCTAAACAAATCCATGAGATTAGATATTCATATTTATTATCCTTATCGTATCTATTTATGTCTAGAAACAGACGCCGACATATCCCTATGATCATATGATGAGTCGTCCCTGCTACTGTTCCTCCAACGTGAAATCGAAAAGGTTAGTTAGACATTTCTAGATAGCCTAAAACATATAGTTAGAGGGACTAAATTTCTTTAGTAATTTACATGTAAAGATATCTAACAAAGTCAAGACCAAAGTTTGACTATTGCCGTGGCTGAGATATGTTCTCGAAATAATGACTAACAACTAACAACTATCTATCAGATATCTAGCAGCAGGTTGTGCTTTCAATTTAAGTACCACAACCGATGCCCTCACCTTTTTCAATAGAGTAAAAGCAGCCGACTTGAGTTGAACTAATCTATTATTGCTTTAAACGGAAAGTAATATGCTAGCTTACTCATATTATGGTTGAATTAAATCTCTTAGTTAATCCCATCTAAAGTTCCGTGCATTTTAGGGTTTGTTATTGTAAAGACGAGTTTCATTTAGGAGTAGTTACATACTCTTATTCTGTGTCAGCTCATTGTAGATATCAACGTAACTATGATAGTTAGTTAGCCAATTATGTTCATCCAAGGCAGCCAAATAACCCTAAGTAATGAAATTTACCATCTCATAGCTAGATGTAACAGAAAAATCAGTTGACAATGTAAAGGACATTATCTATCATCATGCCGTAGAAAATTACTGTTGATGTTTAACTTGTACTTCATCCAACTCTCCGCAGCTGACAAACTAATTACTTGATATATGAGCATGAGCATGAATTGTATAACAGCGAGTATAGTAGACCAGCTAGCACTGATCTCCAGTTTCATAAAAGCACTTCCAAGTACGCATCCGACTATATTTGATGCTAGATAAAGTTGGGAAATAGATCTACGTAACTGTGTAGGCTGTATGGATTGTTGTTGTAAATGATATGTTTTCTGCTGTTACAGAATGTGGTAGTTAGGCTATCACGATTTATTGACGTATGAGAAATCCATTTCCGGAAAGAGTATGCTCAGCTCAATAAAGCCCATGCAGAAGTTCGCTTTACTTCAATGATTATCATAAAGACATTGTAGCCGATAATAAGCGAATTAGCAGAACTAATCACCTCTGCTTACTACAGTGTAATCAATTACGGCTGGCTCCTTAGGTTTGAAGAAGGATACCAAATAGTTATGTTGTTGTTTATTGCCGGCAATTGTCATGATGAAGGCTCGCACTATGTTATACCTGACCTCTAATACGGTGTCATGCGATCGATGATGATATAATATCTTGTATTTGACTACTTTTTCTTTCTATCCAAGATGATTATATAATGAGTACATAGGTCCGTAATTTTTCTCTTGCATCTACTTTCTCTGTCTCTACTTAGCATTCGTCTCTCTTCTGGGTATATTCCCCCCTTCTTGTCCTCAATTGTTTTATATATTACATTTCTCTAGTTACTCGGTTTCCAACTATATCTCTCCACGTCAACATCATACAAACATTTACCCCATCTATCTATCTACTTTCTTCGAAGCCCAAATACTTTCACTGTTCGCGGTCATGTCTGTCCAGGAAGGAGTATATTGGATTCGTAGCCTCAGATGCCTGGACCAAGTCCTTGACCTCATGGGGTCAAGCCTCGATGAAGGAGCCCGAGTTCTTAGTTATGGCCTAAACGAGACCTTCAATTGTCCGCTCAACCAGCTCTGGCTTGTCGAATCCTGTGACAACAAGAATAGCTATACTATTCGCAGCGTCCATTCGAATCTCATTGTCGATATCGGAGAAGAAAGTTCGGCCAACGGTTCTCCCATAGTCTGCTCTAAGCAAAACAGTCGACTTACTCAGCGGTGGCGTATTGAATGGATTTCGGATGTAAAAGGGTATGTACATCAGCTTGGAAATTATGATAGCCACACATAAGCTAACGATTCTCTTTCTCCAGCGAGGCCTTTTACCGCATCATCAATGCTCAGACAAATAGAGCGATCTCTCGGGGAGACTCTGACGACTATGAGGCTACAGTTGCTTGGGATGTAGAGGATAGCCATGGGCAGCTATGGGCTTTTGTTCCATTCATCACCCCTCTCATCTATCGAATTAGGTCCAGATATAACAACTATGTTCTTGACCTTGCTGCTCCCACCAAAGATCATGGTGCTATAGCCTTGATTTGGCCAGAAAACCCTGCCACTAATAGTTTTAACCAGCTCTGGCGGCTTCGAAAAGATGATAAAAGCAAAGGGTACACTATCCAGTCTCTTGCAACTGGTAGTGTTCTTGAAGAACCATCCGACCAGAGTTTTAACAAAGAGGGCACTGGAATCCGTGGAACGCCATTCGATGGCAGTTACCAACAACAATGGGAATTCTACCCAATTTCTAGGTGAGTTTGTCTGATATCTTCTCCCATGTCTCGCCGAAAAATCTTGCTCACAAAGTTATAGTAATTACTACAAGATTACAAACCTCGCTAGTGCATTTGTCATGAGTGCCCCTTTGGAAAACGGACAGGACCAGCCTAACTACAACATCGGAAGTCGCTACCGTGGCGAAAGCCATCAGCAATGGTCTTTGGAGGCCATACCATCTCCAGGCCTGGACTGGGTCCGTATCCAAAACGGAGAGACTGGAAAATTCCTCTGTAGTAATGAGTTCGGAGACATAGATATCGCCGATGAGCTCAGAACTGGTTGTAACGAGTCCTTCGAATGGAGATTTTTCCACAAGAGCAATTCTGGAATATACACAATCACCAACCGTGCCTCAGGCCGTTCGTTGCGTCAGCTCCGATCTCAGCAGAATTCGATCATCTTGGCAGAGACGTATGCGAATGAGCCTTGTGACTCCTGGGTTCTTAAGGATTATTCCGACTCCGATAGCCTCGTTAGTATCATCAACTATGATACCCAGTATACACTTGACCATTGGGAGTCAAAAAGGATCGAGGCTCTAGATGAGAAAACGGATCACCCTAACCGGTCATGGAAGATCTTGCCTGTGAGTTAAGCCATTGTTCCGTGTCTTATTAGGAGTGACTAACGCTCATTAATCTAGACGACCAACTCTTCTTCGTATGCTCTTGTAAACGGAGAGACTGGCCTTAGCCTATCTAGCCTATCTACCCAACAAAGATGCGGGGCTACCAACTTGTCTACCATGAATGACCCGAATAACATTCATACACAATGGATATTCCGAAAGGTAGGCCCGGATTCGTTTTACTCGATACACAGCAAGGCCAACAACCATCTCTTAGGCAGATCATCTGCACGCTGGGAGATTGTCGTTTGTAATGAGAAGTATTTTGGCCTTCGTAACAATAGCACAGGATGCTATCTGGCCCTGGAAAATGGCAACCCTTCTTGTCACAGTCCGGAAATGGTTGACAAACGCCATTGCTGGGAGTTGACATGTGGTCGCATATCAGACAGCAATTACGATATACTTCATATGGACCGTACTCTTCTCGAAGAACTACGGCCGTTCATGGGCAGTGACACAGGAAACCACAAATCCGGCGCCGAAAACCCAGAGAGATGGGAGCATTTCGCATCCGGCGAGGTATTCAATCTCAATGATCAAACCATATACCAGATTCTAAACGCCCTTATCAACAAGTGGGAGTGGGACACTGTCAATGAAGGAATACGCACCACCCAGATTCGCATCAGCATCAGCAAATCCGAAGCCGAGCGTATCATCGGCCAACGTCTGCCATGTTTAATTTACGACAAGTACGCCAATACTAGTCAGCTTGATACTGTCTTCGCAATCACTTCCCAGAGCTGCATCAATATTTCCGGTAACAACTATGTTTCTCTTGAAGGCCGATATGGCAGGAAAGCTTACTTCCAGGTTACTATTCCAAGTGGCTCTACATATCCACCGGAATATATTCGGGCATTCATGCGAGAAAGTCTGGATCGTAAAACTCTAGTCATCGTCACTTCAAGGACATGCAATGCGTCTGCTGAAGGGCAGGCCAACAAGCAATCATTATCTGGGCAAAACAACTTTTGGATTGAGTGGATCACTGCGCTTGGACTGCCCTGACTTGGGCCATGGACCTTTGTATTTATGTAACTAGATATAGTTAAGATATTTCAAGTGGTTATCACACTTTATATCTTATCATATGCTTTTATTTAGATACCTATCAAACTTACTAGGTTGACTACTAGAGCACGATGAGAGGCATATTATAAAGTGGGCCGCTAATGAGGACGCGATACGTATAAGATTGAACAAAAGCAAATGATCAGAACCTAAAGTTATACATAAAGGATGATAATAATAAGAATTGTTTCAAACCAAACTGACAATACCTTCTGTTTATGTACTAAGCTGCGTACAAGATATAATAAGTTTCCAAACCGATACAGTTTCCATGCACATACACACACTTATCTATTTATCGTCATGCCGCAAAACATTACTGTCGATGTATGTTAAACTCATACTTCATGTAACCCTCTGTGGCCGCCAAACGTATTACTTAGTGTATGGGTATATATTGGATGATGGCGAAGATAATGGACAGGCGAACATTAATCTCCAGTTTCATAAAAGCAGTTAGAGGTACGTACCCAATAGATTGAGTTGGGAATTGATCTACACATGTACAGGCTATATCAAATTGATTGTTGTTGTCCACAGATATGATATCTTTTTACGTTTTACGAAATGTGATAGAATATCCGTTTAGAAAAACATTCGTGTATGTATTGAGGTATCAGAAATTAAATTTCCTGAAAGAGCGTATTCAGCTCAATATAACCCACGCAGAAGCTCGTCTCCCTTCAATAATCATCATCAAAATACTGTGGTTCATTATAGCCGAGTCATTAGAACAAGTGGGTTGCCACTTTCACCACGACTAAACACTGTAACATTGCTACTTCTGCCTACTACAATAGAATCAATTATTGTTGTCCCTCCAGGCTTTAAAGAAAAAAAGACCCGCTCACTTACTCTGGCGACTCGCTTGTCATATACAACGTACGTTAGTAAAAAGAAAGAATAAACCTGTCTACTACAAACATTGCAGCTGTTTATTGTCGATGATCATGGCAATGAGGCTGGTACTGTGTACTTCTAGATTTCTACTTAACTTTTAACATAATATCTTAGGATCAATATTCATACAATACTTTGTATTATCTAATCAGAAGCTAATAGTAGTTGCTGTCCAGATGACTATATATCAAGCATATAAGTCCGTGAAGTTATTTTCTATCTACTTCTCTATTTACATCCATTTCTCTCTCTTTTTGACAGGTTCCCATCCGCTTGAATACCAAGTCAAACATTGGTGTATTCTTGACAACCATCTTTTTTTCTTCTGGTTGAAAGATTTGCTTTGTTCCTGTGTCTCTAGTTCTAACTTTCTTTTTGATAAGATCTTTCCTCTCGTTAAAAAGGGTAACATCGTGATACCCTACAAGCATCTACTTACTTTCTTTCCCACTGTCATCACTCGCAGTAATGTCCATCTCAGAAGGCGTCTATTGGGTTCGTAACCTAAAATGGGAAAATGATGTTCTTGACCTTCAGCAGTCAAACCGAACCAAAGTTATCAACTACAAGCAAAATGATACTTTCAACGATCTGCCCAACCAGCTCTGGCTTGTCAAATTCTCCGATGATAAAAATAGCTACACTATTCGCAGCATTTTCACAAACCATGTCATCGATATAGCAGAAGGATGCCCAACTCGCGGTTATCCCATCGTCTGTTCTGAGAAGACCAAAGATCACGAGAAACCTACCCAGCACTGGCGTATCGAATGGTCTCTAGACGTGAAGTGGTATGTACATTGACTTAAAGTTGCTAACGACTTTGGAGTAGCTAATCAATTATCTTTTTTTCAGCGAGGCCTATTATCACATCATCAATTCTCAGACAAATACAGCCATCTCTAATAAAGATGGTGGCCCTAGAGCTCCTGCGCTTGGATTGTACGTAGACAATAGTCGCGAGCAACTGTGGGCTTTCGTTCCATTCATTACTCCTCTCATCTATCGAATCAGGTCTCAGGGTAACGACTATCTCATTGGCCTTAGTCCTACCGCTAATCATGGTTCTATTGCCATAAGTAATACTCAACACTCTCTCACTACAAATCGCAACCAGCTCTGGCGTCTTCGGAGTGACGATAAAAGCAAAGGGTACACTATCCAGTGTCTTGATAGGAACGGGAGAGTTCTTGAAGAAATCAGAAGGCAGAGTCCTTGCAACGAAGGCAGTAGTATCTGTGGAATGCCATCCAACGGCAGCTATCAACAACAGTGGGAATTCAACACGGATTCTAGGTGAGTTTATCTGATATTCTCCTCATCTGAGTAAAGAATCTTGCTCACCAAGTTATAGTGATCACTACAAGATTATAAACATCTCTAGCGCATCTATCATGAGTGCTCCTACAAGATACGTCTTTAATCAGTCAAGGTATATCACCGGATGTCACTATAGTGGCAAAAACTACCAGCAATGGTCTTTGGAGGCTGTACCATCTCCAGGTCTAGACTGGGTCCGTATTCAAAACGAAGGGACTGGCAAATTCCTCTGTAGCAATGCAAATGGAAACATCGATGTCACTGATGAGCTTATGGCTGGTTTCGAGGAGTCTTTTCATTGGAGATTTCTCCAAAAGAAAGAAGCTGGGATATACAAGATCATCAACCGTGCCTCGGGTCGTTCTTTGAGCCAGATTCATGCGAAAAAGAACACGGTTGTCTTGATTGAGACTCAGGAAGATACGCATTCCGACTCGTGGTTTCTTGAGGCTTATACAAACTCGCGTACAGACCTTGTGAGTATCATAAATCTAGATACTGAAAACACTCTTGATCATTGGCGTACGAAAAAGGTCGAGGCTGCCGATAAAACAACGGGTCACAATAACCGTGCATGGAAGATCTTGCCGGTAAGTTATAAAATTATCTCGGCCAATATCATGCCAAGGGAAATCAAAGCTCACTAAATCTAGGCAAACCACTCTTTTTCTTCATTCACTCTTGTTAACGGAGAGACTGGTCTTTGCCTATCTACCCAGAAAGGTTGTGAAGCTATCAATCTGTCTACTACAAACAACCTGAACAACATCTGTACAAAATGGATATTCCGAAAGGTAGCCCCGGGTCCTTTGTATTCGATACATAACAAGAACAACGACTATGTTATAGGCGGATGTTCTGCACGCTGGAAACTTGTTGTTTGTGATGAGAAGTATTTCGGGCTTCGTGAGATCAGCACAGGTAAATACCTGGCCATCAATGACGGCAAGCCCACCTATCATGACTCAGAGATCACTAGCCGAAGGCAGTGTTGGGAGTTGAACTCTGGTCGCACTTCAGACAACAAGTACGATATATCTCATATTGACAATGTTTTCTTGCAAGCACTGAAGCCGTTCATTAGCAGTGACGCAGAAAGTCACGAATGTAGTTGCGAAAACCTAGAAAGATGGGCTTATTTCAGGTCAGAGCAGGTACAAGGACTTAACCCCAATGATCAAACTGTCTATCAGATCATGAATGCCCTCATCAACAAATGGGAGTGGGATACTGTTGATGAGGGAGTGGGTGTCAACCAGACTTGCGTCAGCATCAGCAAATCTGAAGCCGAACATGTCATCGGCCAACGCCTGCCACAGTCAATTTATAGCGTGTATGCCAACAGGAGCCAGCTTGATACCGTCTTCGCAATTACCTTTCGAAGCTGCATCAACATCACTGGCAAAAGCTATGCTATCCTCGAGGGCCGATATGGCAAGAAAGTTTACTTCCATGTCACTATTCCAAATGGACATAAGCAGCCACGAGAGGATATGCGGAGATTCATGCGGGAGAGCATGAACTGTAAAACTCCGGTTGTCATCACTTCAACCTGCAATGCGTCTTCTAATGGGCCGGCTTACGAGTACACATCATCATGTGGACAAAACAACTCTTGGATTGAGTGGATCGTTGCACTTGGATTGTCATGACCATGGACTTCTTTTGTAACTTGGCTTTAGAAGTAACATAGAAGCAGTATTTCTCCCATATTACACAAATATCTTGAATAGCTAGCTAGATAATTGATGATTAATCTAGTGGCATCAGTCATAGAATTTGCTTGTAAAACAATAAGCACCCACAACTATTCTGTTAGTATAGAATTCACTACCGATAATATAGGGAATGCAAGATTGTTATCTATGAACATTGAATTGAATAGCTTTTACCGGACAAAGGAAGAAGAAATTTGAAGTTGTTTTTGCTGCTGTTATGTTTTTTCTTTCAGTAACTAATTACCATCTACTACATATGCTACAACCAGAGCTACACTATGAGTACTATTTATTGATTGTTACACCAGCTACACCACTACATCCAAACAACCAGCTATAAAATAAGAAACCATATAAACAGTGTCAAGAGTGAACTTTGATTTCTATTTGTTAACTGAATCACATACGACAAAGAAAAGCCACTTTGATTTTTACAACTTTAGTCTTCTATTTCAAGTCATACATAAGAAGTGTGATTAACAACAAGCTCTAAATAAATCACTTCTTCGTCTTGCTGTACGTATATGATCTTGATTTACAGCATCTCTTTAGCTAAGCATTGATATTATTATT